>JAVJIF010006588.1:0-183414 GCA_038442645.1 Agave tequilana
CTTTCCAGCATATTACTTTGTTTTCTTTACTTCAAAACATTTTTACAAAATTTCCCAAGTTCAGAATTCTGTTATTTTCTGTTTCAGGCTAGACCGGCCGACCGGCCCGGTCGACCGACACCTGCACAGGACATGCATGATTGTGCATGTCTGTCGGTCGACCCGACCGACTGACTGTAGTCTTGCTCTCGGGTTTTCTGGGTCGACCGCTGGGTCGACCGCCCGTAGAAAACTGTGTTTTTCTTTTAGAGGACGGTCGACCCTGGGGTCGACCGGAGCCCAACGGCTCTTTTCAGCTGAGTGGACGGTCGACCCGGGCGGTCGACCGCCAGGCCTGCAAAAGCCCAACGGCTCTTTCCTCTTTTGTGCAATTCTGAAATCTGTCTTTTTAATCTGTTTTGGCAGACTTTTTCTGAGATTTTGGAGATCTTTTTCAGAGCAAATAAGCTTAAAATAAATTGTTTTTAACCTATTTCTCTACCTATAAATAGAGGAGAAGAGTCTCTTGCAAAATACCAAGAAAAATCCTCAAGTTTTCATAGTTTTCAAAAAGAAAAGAAAAGTGTTTAAGCTCTTCATCTCCAACTCTTTCTTGAGCTTGTTTTCAGTTGTGTTTGTTAGCAAATTTCATTCTACAACTGAGTTTTCTCACTACACTTCATAGAGCCAAAAATCCCTTACTCATTCTATAAGGAAGTTGTAAAAGAGAGAGATATTGTAAAGAGTTTAGTGATCTTGTTGTGATCACTTTGGTTGCTTGTTCTCTTATTGTTCTTGTAGAGACACCTCTTCGGTAGAGGTTATTGTAATTGGTGGAGCTCGGTGCTCGGGTCTTCGGTAGACCGTTGTAAGCGTCCTCGGTGGATAGTGGAAACCCTTCACGGAGGTGAGGCGGGAGTAGAGCGGTGGCTCGAACCTCGAAACAAACATCTTGTGTTTGCGATTGCTTTGTGTCCATTTTGTTTTAAATTTCTCTTGCACTCTATTGCTTTCAATTACTTGCTTGAGATCTAGTTTTCTTACCTTGTGTTATTGCCTCTAGTTTGTGATACTTGTGATATATCTTGTGTGCATTTCATCATTGCATATTATTCATTCTTTGTTCGATCAATTCTCATACAACAAGGTTGCATTGCGCACCTCTAACCCATTCAAGGGGAATTGGGAGGAAGGAGTTCAGAACCCTTCACGGGGTATTCGGCTCTTAGTCTTGTTTTGAGAGATCGTTGCATCATTCATCCATCTTAGTTTTTAAAAGATTGTTAGATTAGCAATTACACCTATTCACCCCCCTCTAGGTGTTTTTCAATTGGTATCAGAGCTTGGACTCTAGGCTTTTGGCTTAACAACCTTAGAGAGATCCTAATATTGCTAATCATTTCATTCATTCTCACTTTGTAAAAATGGCCGATGGAATTAAAACCCCTCCTAAGTTTGATGGTCTTAACTTTCCCATAAGGAAGGTTAAGATGACGTTTTCTTGCAATCTCTAGGAAGTCGAGTTGCAAAGGCCGTGACCAAACCTTTTAGTGCACCCCCGGTGATGAATCCACTTGGTCCGAAATTGAGACTAAGGAATTTGATGCCAATGCTAGGGCTCATTATGCACTCCTTCAAGCCCTTAATGATGATGATATAGCTAGAGTTATTCATTTCAAGTCCGCATATGAAATTTGGACACATTTGCTAGTTACACATGAAGGGACTTCACAAGTGAAGAGGGCTAAGATAGACCTTCTTCGGTCCCAATATGAAAACTTTTGCATGCAAGAAAATAAAACCATAGATGATATGATTACAAAATTTACTAAGATTACTAATGGACTTTCTTCTCTAGGTGATGCTATCGACAACGATCAAAGAGTTAGAAAGATCATCCGGGCTCTTCCTCCTTCATGGGAAGTAAAAGCAACTACCTTGAAGGAACTCAATGACAAGAAGGAGATGGAGCTAATTGGTCTCATTGGGAACCTCAAAACCCATGAGATGGAGAGGAAAGCTAGGGAGGACATGGCTCCTTCCAAGAAGAAGACTATAGCCTTCAAAAGTCAATCCACACACTCCGACGAAGACGATGAAGAAGAAGGTGACGAAGAGCTCTCACTTCTTGTAAAGAACGTCCGGAGGATGTATAACAAGGCTAAATTCCAAGGAAGAAGGAGATGGCAAGGAGGCAAAGAAGAAAGAAAGATTATTTGCTTCAATTGCCAAAGACCGGACACATTGTTGCGGAGTGCCCGGATAAAGTAAAGCCCTCCACCTCAAAGAAACCCTACAAGAAGAAAGCAATGAATGCTACATGGGATTCCGAGAGCGAATCCGAGGAGGAAATCGACACCGCCAACATGTGCTTCATGGCCAATGAAAGCACAAGCAAGGTAACCCCTTCCACTTCTCTTAATGATGAACTTTCCATGGATGAATTAGGAGAAGCATTTGTAGAACTATCACATAACTATGATTTTCTTAAGAAAAAGTATTTAAAATGAAAAAGGAAAATGAATCTCTTAATCATCAAGTTTTTACTCTTTCTAAAGAAAAAGATGAATTACTTTTCACTCTTGTTTCCACTCAAAAAGATTTTGACAAATATAAGATTTCTTGTAAAGGCAAGTCCCCACTAATTGATTCTAATGAGATTACCATGCTTAAAGAAAGAATAGACTCATTAGGAATTGTTTTGAAAAATTGTGAATTTGATAAGAAGAAGATAGAGGCCATGCTTCCTAAGAAACAAGCCCCTAAGAAAAATGTTTACCATGCTCATGCTCATGTTCATACCACACAACCTTTACATCGTGGCAAACCCCCAAAACATGCTCACACTTCACACATACATCATGCATTAATGTATGGAAGAGTGTTCTCATGTTCACATTGTGGGCGGAAAGGGCACTTAGCTAATTTTTGCTATGATAGACTAAGTGCATCTTGTCATAATGTTTGGGTTCGAAGCACTAACTTTCAAGGACCCAAGAAAATTTGGGTACCAAAGTCAATAATTTTGTTAAATGATGTAGGTACCTTCCAAGCCCAACGACGTAGAGGATTGTGGTATCTTGATAGTGGTTGCTCAAGGCACATGACTTGGGACATCAACAACTTTGCAACCCTATCAAGATACCATGATGGTGGCACCGTCACTTTCGGAGATGATGCCAAGGGTAAAATCATCGGAATTGGTAATGTAAAACTCGGCACATCCCCTTTAATTGAGAATGTAGTTTTAGTTGATGGCCTCAAGCATAACCTCTTGAGTGTTAGTCAACTTTGTGATAAAGGTTTTGATGTTGTTTTTGATAATGTAGTTTGTAAAGTAATTGATAGAATATCTAATACTTGTGTGTTTTTCGATTTTCGTGAAAGTAATGTTTATATGATAGATATGTCTAATATGACTTGTAATATTACTTGTTTAAAATCCCTCGATGATGACTCTTGGTTGTGGCATAGAAGATTAGGACACATTTCTTTTGACCATATATCTAGATTGAATACAAAGGAAATGGTGAAAGGTATTCCTTGTTTGAATTTTGAAAAGTACCGAGTTTGTGACGCATGTCAATTTGGGAAACAAACTAAGTCTTCTTTCAAGTCAATTAAGGATATCATGACATCACGTCCTTTGGAGTTAATCCATATGGATCTATTTGGCCCTACTCAAACCAAAAGTCTAAGTGGGAATAGATTTGCATTTGTTTTGGTTGATGACTTTTCACGATTTACTTGGGTTTTCTTTCTTGAACATAAAAATCAAGCCTTTTCACATTTTCAAGCCTTTAAGAAAAGAGTTGAAAAGGAAAAAGAGTCTTTAATTTTAAGAATAAGAAGTGATAGAGGAGGTGAGTTCATTAACCTACCCTTTACCACTTTTTGTGAAGAACATGGAATTAAGCATGAACTTTCTTGTCCTAGAACTCCACAACAAAATGGAGTAGTTGAACGGAAAAATCAAACTTTACAAGAGATGGCTAGGACAATGCTAAGTGAATATGGTCTACCACATTATTTGTGGGCCGAGGCCGTTAATACATCATGCTATATATCAAATCGTGTTTTCTTGTGTAAAAATACTTCAAAGACTTCTTTTGAAATGTACTTTTCTGGAAAACCAAATGTTTCATATTTCAAGGTTTTGGATGCAAATGTTTGTTTTAAATACAAAAGATAATTTAGGAAAATTTGTTGCTAGATCTTATGAGGCTATTTTTGTGGGTTATTCTAATACAAGTAAGGCTTATAGAATCTTCGATAGATCATCTTTGACTATTGAGGAATCTATACATGTTAAGTTTGAAGAATCTAACTTGTTTGTTAAGAATGTTGTAGAAATAGATGCTTTGGATGTAGGCTTGGAGAAAGTGACCTTGGAGGATACACCTACTATGGGAGACAAGCCAAAAGATGATGAAGGAAGTGAAGCTAAAGTAGAAGAGGCTCAAGGAAATGAAATTCAATCAATTGAAGTGGAGCCTTCTCAACAACTTCCAAAGGATTGGAGATACAATCCTCATCATCCCAAGGACCTCGTCATAGGTGAAGTATCTAAAGGGGTAACCACTCGCTCTAAACTTCATGACTTTTGTGGACATTATGCATTTATTTCTCATGTTGAACCCAAGAACGTCCTCGAAGCCGAGGCCGATTCATATTGGTTGCTAGCCATGCAAGAGGAACTCAATCAATTTGAACACAACCAAGTTTGGCACCTTGTTCCTAGGCCCCACGATAGACCAACAATTGGTACTAAGTGGATCTTTAAGAACAAGTTGGATGAATCGGGTAACGTTGTTAGGAATAAAGTTAAGTTAGTTGCCCAAGATTACACTCAAATCGAAGGAATTGATTTTGAAGAAACCTTTGCACCCGTAGCACGGCTTGAAGCCATACGGATGACACTAGCATTTGCCTCATATAAAGATTTTAAATTATTTCAAATGGATGTTAAAAGTGCTTTTCTAAATGGTTTTATTGAAGAGGAGGTGTATGTTGAACAACCCCCGGGTTTGTTGATCCTACACATCCGGATTTTGTGTTTAAATTAGATAAAGCTCTTTATGGTTTAAAACAAGCCCCTAGGGCTTGGTATGAAAGACTTTCTTCATTTCTAATTTCAAATGGTTTTAAGAAAGGTAAAATAGATACTACTTTATTTACAAAACATGTAGAAAATGATATTCTTATTGTGCAAATTTATGTTGATGACATTATTTTTGGTTCTACTAATGAATCTCTTTGCCAAGCTTTTGAATCATGCATGAAGGAAGAATTTGAAATGTCTATGATGGGGGAACTCAACTATTCCTTGGACTCCAAATCAAGCAAAGGAAGGCTGGGATCTTCATCAATCAAGCCAAGTACACAAAGGAATTAATCAAAAGGTTCGGGCTTGAAGAATCTAAAGTAAGCAAACTTTCCATGGCAACAACTACCAAGCTTGACAAGGATGAACAAGGTAAAAGTGTAGACATTAAGCTTTATCGTAGCATGATGGTAGTTTATTGTATTTGACGGCTAGTAGGCCGGATATTATGTTTTCCGTTTGTCTTTGTGCACGTTTTCAATCTTGTCCTAAAGAGTCTCATATAATTGCGGTTAAACGCATAATTAGATACCTTAAGGGCACTATTGAAATGGGTTTGTGGTATCCGAAAACCGGCCAATTTTCAATGACGAGTTTTTCGGATGCCGACTATGCGGGTTGTAGGGTAGATAGGAAGAGCACAAGTGGAACATGTCAATTCCTAGGTAATTGTCTTGTATCTTGGTCTTCCAAAAAGCAAAATTCGGTAGCCCTTTCAATCGCCGAGGCGGAGTATGTTGCAGCCGGAGCTTGTTGTGCACAAGTTCTTTGGATGAAACATACTCTCCTCGACTATGATTTACACTTTGATCATGTTAAAATATTTTGTGATAATACTAGTACTATTCACATGACAAAGAATGCAAATCAACATAGTAAAACCAAACACATTGACATTAGGTATCACTTTCTTAGAGATCATTATGAGAAAGGTGATATTGATATAAACTATGTTTCTACCGATTTTCAACTTGCCGATATTTTTACTAAACCTTTAGACTATGCTAGATTCTCTTTTATTTGTGGTTAGTTGAATGTTTGCATTATGGATTCTTAAAGATAAATTTTTTATGTTTTGTTTGCTTTGTTTAACCCTTTTTGATGTATGACAAAAAGGGGGAGAAAAAGAAAAAGAGTTTTGTTTATTGTGTTTTGTTTATTGTGTATTTTGATGTATTTGAGTTTTTAACAAAACTATGTGTTCTCAATGCCTTATGTATTTAGCTTTTCATAGTCATTCTTGATACATAGCATTATTTGAGGGGGAGCTTTCCAAGCTCTTTTTCCATTATTGTTTAAAATAACTTATATGTTTTGTCATCATCAAAAAGGGGGAGATTGTTGGCCCAAGGTTACAATCACCCGTTTTTAGTGTGTTTTGATGATTACAAAACATATTAGTTATTTGTACTAATATTGTTTATTGGTTAAGTGTGTTTCAGGGTTCTAACTCAACTAGAAGGTTTCTTCCCTAAAGGAAAGTGTTTTGGACTCAAGTCAACTCAATTTGGGCTCAAGAATCAAGTTTGAAGATCATATGGTGAAAGCCCTCTTGAAACACTTGTAGTACTTAGAACCAATGTAAGAAATAGTTTGTTAAAGTTTGAGTTTTGGAAATTGGCTCTAGGATACACACACACGTTTTTGTATTCAAGTTTTCATGGTCAAAACTTTTGTTTCATGCCTTAGTATATATATACATGACCCTAAGTTTTACAAAAATGAATATCATGTTTAGATCATGTATGTATGCTCTTTCCAGCATATTACTTAGTTTTCTTTACTTCAAAACATTTTTACAAAATTTTCCAAGTTCAGAATTCTGCTGTTTTTCTGTTTCAGGCTAGACCGGCCGACCGGCCCGGTCTACCGCCACCTGCACAGGACATGCACGATTGTGCATGTCTGTCGGCCGACCGCCCGGGTCGACCGACTGACTGTAGTCTTGCTCTCGAGTTTTCTGGGTCGACCGCCGGGTCGACCGCCCGTAGAAAACTGTGTTTTTCTTTTAGAGGACGGTCGACCCTGGGGTCGACCGGAGCCCAACGGCTCTTTTCAGCTGAGTGGACGGTCGACCCGGGCGGTCGACCGCCAGGCCTGCAAAAGCCCAATGGCTCTTTCCTCTTTTGTGCAATTCTAAAATCTGTCTTTTTAATCTGTTTTGGCAGACTTTTTCTGAGGTTTTGGAGATCTTTTTCAGAGCAAATAAGCTTAAAATAAATTGTTTTTAACCTATTTCTCTCCCTATAAATAGAGGAGAAGAGTCTCTTGCAAAATACCAAGAAAAATCCTCAAGTTTACATAGTTTTCAAAAAAAAAGAAAAGTGTTTAAGCTCTTCAACTCCAACTCTTTCTTGAGCTTGTTTTCAGTTGTGTTTGTTAGCAAATTTCATTCTACAACTGAGTTTTTCTCACTACACTTCATAGAGCCAAAAATCTCTTACTCATTCTATAAGGAAGTTGTAAAAGAGAGAGATATTGTAAAGAGTTTAGTGATCTTGTTGTGATCACTTTGGTTTCTTGTTCCTCTTCTTGTTCTTGTAGAGACACCTCTTCGGTAGAGGTTATTGTAATTGGTGGAGCTCGGTGCTCGGGTCTTCGGTAGACCGTTGTAAGCGTCCTCGGTGGATAGTGGAAACCCTTCACGGAGGTGAAGGCGGGGAGTAGAGCGGTGGCTCGAACCTCGAAACAAACATCTTGTGTTTGCGATTGCTTTGTGTCCATTTTGTTTTAAATTTCTCTTGCACTCTATTGCTTTCAATTACTTGCTTGAGATCTAGTTTTCTTACCTTGTGTTATTGCCTCTAGTTTGTGATACTTGTGATATATCTTGTGTGCATTTCATCATTGCATATTATTCATTCTTTGTTCGATCAATTCTCATACAACAAGGTTGCATTGCGCACCTCTAACCCATTCAAGGGGAATTGGGAGGAAGGAGTTCAGAACCTTCACGGGGTATTCGGCTCTTAGTCTTGTTTTGAGAGATCGTTGCATCATTCATCCATCTTAGTTTTTAAAAGATTGTTAGATTAGCAATTACACCTATTCACCCCCTCTAGGTGTTTTTCAGTTTTTATTCTCAGTTTTATGCTCTAATCTCTGATTTATTTCTAAAGTTTTTGAATCAAATCTCTCTTCTACTTTGTTTTATTTTTCACTTACAAATCTGAGCTTCAATCTTACATATTATTCTCTAGGGTTTTGTAAAGAAAAGTTTTTCAAAAGAGAGTTTGTGGTCTTTGATCACCAAGTGATTATTGTATTTGTGGCTATACTACCTCTGGACTAGAGGAGTGTGATTGAGTAGTTAGGTACTCCCTAGTGATTGTAATCCTTTGTGAAAATTCTAGTGGATCGAAAATCATTCTGGGTGAAGGCAGGGACGTAGAGCTGGGCGCTCGAACCTCGAAACAAATCTATGTGTTTGCGATTGGTTTACTTGTGTTTCTTACTCTCTATTCATTCATTCTCATATTATCGATCTATACTCTCATAACAAGATTGTATTGTGCACCTCAAACTCTTATTTAGAGGAATCACGAGGAAGGAGTTCAGAGCCCTTCACGGGGTATCCGGCTTCTAATCTTGCTTTGAGTGATCGTTGCATCATCTCATTTTTAAATTGTGCATTGATTAGCATTTTCACCTATTCGCCCCCCCTCTAGGTGATTTCAGAGTTGTCAAGGACCTGTGTGGGCTTAAAGGCCAACATTTTCCTCTATCCTTAGCCATTAGAGGCGTTGGATTATTTTGTTACTTTGAGTAACGCGATGCTTCCCCTGGGTTTTCACTCTGTAGGTGAGTTGGGGATTAAAGGAGTAAACACGAATTCCGTGAGATTTTGATTTGAAGATTATCGTTCCTCATGGACCCTCTGTCAACCCTTATCACGTTTCCATATTGGAAAGATTCCGTATCAGGATGTGTCACGAATCTTCTTCAATGAGTTCAGCTTGCCAAGTCATCAGCTAAACTCTTTTGATCTTTGATTCGATCGGTTACCATTTGGTCGGTCGCCACTTCTTGATATGAAGTGCAAACAGTGGAAAGGTTCAATAAGAGAATGCGTCACGAACCTTCTTTAATGAGTTCGACTTGATAAGTCATCAGCTAAACTCCTTTGTTTTGTCAGACCTTTTGTCGTTGGGTCGAGCTTCGATCGATCGAACCAGAGCAGGGAGATATGCCACCATTATACATAGAAAAGTCAGGCTAAATAAGCCATCTGCCTGAAACCGTTGCTTAGGCATGCTTGATTTCAAAATATGACCTATTCTTCTAAGTTGAAGATAGGTACATGTTTATATACTAGAGAAGAGTGGCAAGGCTAAAACAACTTGATCCCTTGTTTTCTTCTTTAATGTCGAAGGCATTCGATCGGCTCGATACTAGCCGACAGCGAATTCGTAACCTTGACTCTTCTTTGATACAACCGGTGTTCGATCGGCTGGACACTGGTTTATGGTTGTATTATCTCGTTAGAGAAAGAGAGGAGCGCTCTTTCTACATATCTTGGATCTGAAGATCTTGATCAGAGTGTAATGTTAATTGATTTTGAGAAGGATCTTATCAAGGATAATACTTCTTTAGGAACTTGCCGTTAATTGGCATCAAGAGTAAGTCTCCGTCTAAAGTCATAAGGCAATATGCTCCATTTGAATAGACTGTTTCTATCACAAACGGTCCTTTTCATTTGGGCTGAAATTTGCCTTTGGTTTTGTGCGTCATGATCATCAGTCGTCTGATGGCTAAAACCAAATCTCCTTTTTGGAAAATCCTTTACTTAACCTTCTTATTGAAGGCCTTTGAGATTCGCGCTTGATACAACTCAATGTGTTGTTGAGCTTGTAACCCCTTCTCATCTAAGGCTTTGAGCTCTTGGAGACGAAGCGATCATTGTCCTTCTTTATCATTCTAGTCATTAAAGCGACTCGTAATTACGGAATCTGGATTTCTAGTGGTATGACCGCTTCGCAACCGTATACCAAGGAAAATAGTGTATTGCCTGTCGGGGTCCGAACTGTGGTTCGGTAGGCCCAAAGACATTCACTAAGCTTCTAATTCCAATCTCGCTTATTTGATGAAATGAATTTTTGAGTAGCTTGATAATTATCTTGTTGAATGCTTCCCCAAGCCATTAGTGGTAGGGTTATAAGCAGTTGATGCCACATTCTGAATCCAGTATTTGTCACAAAATCGGTTGAATACCTGGCTCACAAATTGGGGACTGTTATCATAGATGATCCGCCTAGGGACACCAAATCGATGGATGACATGGTGTTTGATAAAATTAACCACATTAGAAGTTTTAACTTCCACAATCGGTATGGCCTCTGCCCACTTTGAAAAGTAATCGGTTATTACTAAGATAAACCGGTGACCTTTTGTTGAAGAGGGGCTGATCGGCCCTATGAAATCGATTCCCCATGCTTCAAATGGCCACGAAGCAACGGTTGGATAGAGCAACTCTGGAGGCTGATGTATGAAGTCCGCATGGATTTGGCAGGCTTTACACCTTCGTGCATATTGGATGGCATCGGCTATCATGGTCGGCCAATAATATCCAAGCCTGTGTAATCGGTCCTTGAGTTTTGGACCTGGCTGATGAGCTCCGTATATGCCATCGTGCGCTTCTTTAAGCACTCTTTGTGCCTCTGAATTAGAAAGGCAACGGAGGAGGATGCCGTCATATGAGCGACGGTAGAGCGTCTTTACTATTGAATCGTAGTAAAAACGAAGAGACCTTCGTCCGATAGATGCCGCTTCTTTAGGGTCATTTGGCAATATATCATGCAAAGCATAGTCAATGAGGGAAAATCGCCAATCTCTTGGTTCAAAATCCGTCGAGATGCTATGGACTTTCTTAGTTTTCAACACATTTTTAGGACAAATAAGGTGTCGAGTAGCCACTGTAAGGTGATACGTTGTGTCGATTGGTAAGGCTAACGTAGCAGCTAGTGTAGCTAGAGCGTCGGCCTTAGTATTCTGAGATCAGGACCATGACTGATATAAAAGCCATCAAATGAGCTAGCCATTTTGGTGACTGCATGATAATAAGGTACCAAATCTCTGTGACGGACCTCATATTCTCTTTTAACCTGATTAATAATCAGTTTTGAATCACAATAGGCTTCAAGATAGTGTACCCCCATTTCATGAGCGAGCTGAAGGCCAATGAGTAGAGCAGTGTATTCTGCCACATTGTTGGAACATGATTCCGTCAATGAAAACGCCCTAGGAAGGACATGGTTTGTGGTGAGATAAATACAACCCCCACATCAGCAATGATCTTGCCTTTAGGGCCTATTCGTGATGCTCCATCGAAGAACATCTATCATACTTCATCCTCTGAAGTTATATTAGATTCAAAAACCTCGTCTGGAATATCTTCATGAAGTTTTGAGCTTTCCGAAATCGGATAAGCAGCCAAGAAATCTGCAAGCGTCTGGCCTTTAACCGCCTTCTGAGGGACAAAGAGCATATCGTACTGAGGCAGAAGGAGGGCCCACTTAGCTAATCTAGAATTCAGTGATCATGGTTTCATCATGAGAAGATGCAAAGGATTCACTCTGAAAATGACATGTATGATTTGGCCGACCAAATAATGTCGTGTCTTCTGAATAGCAAAGACAAGAGCTAAGCATTCCTTCTCAATAGGGTTATAGCGAGATTCTGCCCCTATCAGAGTCCTGCTCATATAGTAAATAGCCTGTTCATGACCATTATCATCTTTTTGAGCAAGCAGAGCACGGAGAGAATGGTCCATAGCTTTCATATAAAGCAGGAAAGGTTTTCCTGATGTGGGAGCCACTAAGACTGGAGGTTTAGTGAGGTATCTTTTGATATCCTCGTAAGCTTCTTGACAGGCTTGATCCATTACAAAAGAGACACCCTTTTTCATGAGTCGGGTGAACGGTTGACAAGGGCCCGATAGATTTGTAATGAATCTTCTGATATAAGCCAGTCTACCTTGCAGGGCCCTAAGTTCTTTGAGATTCTTAGGTGGATGCATGCTCTGAATGGCTTTGACTTTGTCTGGGTCAAGATGAATTCCCTTTGATATAACAATGAATCCTAAGAATTTGTCACTCGAAACCCCCAAGAAGGATTTTGTAGGATTCATCTTCAGTCGATGAGCCCGCATTATGTCAAACATTGTTCTCAAGTCACGAAGATGGTCGTTCTTATCACGACTTTTGACAGCAATGTCATCGACATAACATTCTACCGACTTTCGGAGATGGTCACAGAAAATTATACTCATCGCCCGCTGATAAGTTGCTCCCGCGTTCTTTAATCCGAAAGGCATCACAGTATAGCAATACACCCCCAACGGTGTCCAGAATGAAGTATGCTTCTCATCTCCTGGGTACATCTTAATTTGATTATACCCTGAGAAGCCATCCATGAAAGACATTCTTTCAAATTCGCAAGTATTGTCAATCATGACATCAGTGATGGGCAATGGGAATTCATCTTTAGGAAAGGCTGTATTGAGATTGCGGTAATCAGTACAGATTCATATTTTCCCATTCTTCTTGAGAACGGGAACGATGTTAGCAACACAATCTGGATGTTGTTCCTCCCGTATGAAGCCACATGCAATGAGTTTATGGACTTCGGCTTCAATAGCTTCCATAATGTTCGGGCGAAATTAGCTCTGTTGTTGCTTAACTGGCTTGGCGTCTGGCTTGATGTTCAAACGATGCATAGCTACTTATGGATCAAGTCCGGGCATATCCTCGTAGTTCCATGTAAAGACATCTATGTACTCTCTTATGAGTACTATCAATTCTTCTTTTTCTGTAAGTGATAAGCTTTCACTTATAAAGATGGGTTTAGGGTGAACTTGACTACCCAAGTTTAGATCACCTTGTCTTCAGTAGGTGGTTCGTACTGTTCGAATCGCTTTTCCCACTAGAAATTCAATTGCTGAGCCCAAGGTTTAACATCAGTAGCTTCTGCTGGCTCCAATTGGCTACTTGAAGTCATATTAACGGTGAGATTTTCGAAGTCGTTCCCATACTGACATCCGACTCCCATTCGGAGGAAGAGGCAGAACGTGATGGGATTGGTTTGTTATCTTTGGATTGAGCCGTTGTAGGCGGTGGAGGTGTAACGTATCCTAACCCCCTGCGTGTTTTATCATAGTAATTTGCCGGCTTCCCTTTGGCACAAAATTATGCAGAAACCACGTCGTTCTTTTCCAAAATTCAGATCATTCTCATGCTGCAGGCTGTATCCCATTTTTCTCATCATATGTTGTGTTGATCGTGCATAATGAAAAATTGCGGGTCTTTGAGTCTGAACTCGAATCTGTGATCGTAGACCTCTGCAATTGGGCTTTACCGAATATTATTGGTGATTGACCCTTTTTTGACAGAGGAACCACTAAAACGGACCCTTCTATACATTCCACAGACGTACTTGATGTACTTGGTTTATGCAAGGGCATGTGTAGAGAACTATTCGTAACAGATTCAAACAGTTTGACACTCGCAGGATAATCAGAGGAAACATTATCATTAATCACCCATTCGTCATCATCCTCAGAAGGAGCATTACATTGAGGATTATTGAAACATGATACAATTGGTTCACCGACCAAAGTAGCTGGCGTGTCTCTTTCAGCCTCTGAATCCACCTCATTGCCACTATCATCGTTGTTAGGCAATGATTCTTTTGACGCTTCATTGACTTCCTGATATAGGAGAGCATCAGTAAAGTAGTTTTTCACCGCTTTGAATGGTTGCTTCTCAGCGAAGACAGTTCGTACTGTTGCATCATCTTCAAATATTTGAAGCACTGGTGCAGAGTAGAGGGAACAATCCAATTAGCGTGGATCCAAGGTCGTCTTAGTAACAAGTTATATGACGTGTCAGCGTCAATGACGTAGCACGTCACCTCTGATTTCAGGCTCCCAATTTGGCAACGGAGTCGAATCTTTCCAAGTGGATGACTACTCCCTGCATTAAAACCGTATATTGTTATAGTGGTTACAGACAACCGATATAGTGGTGTGCCAAGGAATTAGAGGAGCCTTTTGGGTATGATACTGAGTGCAGACCCTGGATCAACTTGTGCCCTTTCAATGCATGTCGAACCGATGTATCCAGTGTAGTACAAAGGTCGATCGTGCTTATTATCCTTGAGAAGCATATCCTCAGCTGTGAAAGTAATAACAGGTACTTTCGATTGTACATGATGGCATTCAGAGCAAGAGGGCTGAGTGTCACCCCTAAGGATTTCTGGCATATATGTCAGAAATGATTCTGAGTTAGCCAGTGCATCCCTAAGTGCTTCTCTTGTCTCTTTGGAGAGACGAAGGGGCTCGTGTATGGTGATACGAACGGGGATATTAGCCAGCTGGTCCAATATGTCAAAGCAAAAGGCATGTTAAGTCCTGAGCCTGAAGGTTTCTTCAGGACATGGTCAAATCGGACTTACTTTCTACTTCTCTTTCCCGTCGTCGAGATCGGAGCTGGTGTGGGTATTTGTACTGATGTCGTCTGCTGTTGTGTCTCGTCAGTAACTTTCTTATACTATTTTAAGTATAATTTTTCAGACCGAGTGCCTGTCGGCTGAGGTATATCGGCTTGCGTGGTGCAAGCATACTTTTCCCCCTCAGAATCGCTAAGAGAAGCTGATGTGAGATTGCCATCATCCGGCAAGATAGAGATAACATTGCAAGATTTGCCCTTTGACTTGGATTTCTTCGAATCCATTGTCCGTCTTGGGCAAGGTCTGGGTGTATCCACATGATTTTCCTTGTTTCCAATGTCAAGGGAACAAGACCCTTACTCTCTTGAGTTTTGGCTGAAGGATGCTTTACTTCTAGCCGTGCTTCAAGGATTGGGAAGGACCCATCAGGAACTGTGATTTTTAGGGTTTTGCCGAACTCGAGGGTCACCATGTTCACAGTGACTTTTTTTGTTCTGATTTTAGAGTTAGAACTCCGGCGTCGACCAATGCCTGAATTTTGTCCTTGAGGACAAAGCACTTATTACTAGGATGACGAACCATCCTATGAAAGAGGCAATTAGTTGGGATCATTCGTGCATCCCACTTCATTAGGGCATCGAGCATCCGACAGCTTCAATTTATTCTCTTTGTGGAGTAGATGGAATCGTAACCACCTGCTCATCTTTGAAGGAATATTGTTTCAGAGGAAACTTAAACTCCTAATTTTTAGCGCCACTCTTCTTTGTCTTTGGATGAACATCCCCTGACAGTTCAACTGACATAGTCTCTTTCCCTTTGGCTTGGGAGGACTGTGCCATGTCGCTGCGCCCCTTGTTATTCATACCCCATTTGCCTTTAGGGGTAGGTGGTTCAAACTTTTTAGCCGACTTTTCAACTATCTCAGCTTGCTCGACTAGTTCCATCCAATATGGGCTTTGACAGCCCCCATACGAATCTCTACTTGGTCCAGGAAGTTATGCCTGCATGTCTGCAAGAGCATGGGCAATGACATCCCTGCTGGGCACATCAGAGACAAGTTTCTGAACCGCTCAATGTAGTCACGGACAGATTCGCCCTTCCTCTGTATGGTAGAGAGGAGTTTGTCCATGGTTACCTCAGTGTCGTCCTCGTAAAAATGAGAAAGAAATCGGGTCTCTAAGTCAATCCAGGAATTGATAGAGCCTGGAGGAAGGCTTCAGAAGCAGTCGAATGCTACCCCCTTCAGGGTGCCGATGAACAGTCTGGCCATGATTGCATCGTTATCTATAACGTTACCGGTCTGAGGCCGGAAGTAATAGATGTGCTAGTTTTGTGAGCTCTTACCATCATACGTATGTAATGTTGGTGGCTTGAACTTTGGCGGGTATGGAACTGAATCCCATTCCAAGGGGTAAGGACGGACTATCCCTACCTTCTTTAGTTCATCCCTCTGGATTAGGGATGCAATCTGAGCTTGGATGCCTTTAAGAATTTCAGCATCCATAGAAGAACTTTCCTTTGACTTCTCAATCTTGAGTTGTTCATCGTTATGATGTTCCTCCTCATTCTGATTACTTCCGGTATCATTGTTATTCCGATTAGTGAGGAGTTGGGCGAGCATCTGTTGAATGTTGTCCAAGGCTTCTTACTGAGCCTTGGAGGTTTGCTCCTGAGCTTCCAACCGTCGATGGAGGTCATCATACCGTTATCAACCATATTCACTGACACTCTATATGTTCGTATCGAGCTAACTGTTGTCGAAGAGGCATACCACTATCTTCGTCCTCCTCATCAGACCATTGGAATAATCTTCTCATTGGTTCTGGTGAGGTTACTACAGTTGAGAAGGATGGCTGCTCATAAGTGTAGGGTATTGCGACCCTAGATCTGGTGTTTCGGAAGACACCTTCTTCATTCACCAAGACTTGGCCTATGCCCGGGCTATAGTCCGAATCTGGAGAACTGAGGGGAGGAGAGTTAGCACTACGCGGAGCTCGTCTGCCCCTATGCGGATCCCATCCCCTTCCGATCATATTGACGGATGCAGAGGGCAGATCTGGTAGATTTCGTGATACGCTCCTTTTGCGATGCTTCACGGGGGCCTGCACCGGTAGTCGATCAAAGACTAACTGTCAGTTTGGAGGAGTGCTGGGGATTGGTCCTAGCCGACAATGGACTGAATGGACCGTTACCAACTGACATCCCACTTGTTGACAACAGGAGGGAGAAGTCCGGAGTAATTCTGACTTCCGTTTGCTCGCTAAGAACTCTCGCAAGTCGGATTTAACCGAGCTTAAGCGACTTAGCGCAGAGACTCAGGTAGATCGCACATTGATGTGTTCAGGTAATTTTGACACCACCTTCTTGCTTGCAAGCTTGGAAGCAAAACACAGGATAATGCCTCGTTCTTCTCATCACCGCAGAGGTGATTGGCACTAGATAGTGCTTTAGCTCTAGCTTCGCGACTAAGAACTTTGGGAGTACCCTTAGGCGCTGAAGCTGCATAACCACCGCTATCAGCACCCAGGGACGATCTCTTAGCTCCACTGCGAAGAGCGAACTTAACGCTTGAGGAGTCGGTGAGCGAAGCACGCTGTGGTGCTTTGTTCGCCACTTTGTTGCGAAGGTGGTTGGCACTGCTAGGTGCTTTAATTTCAGCCTAGCGGTTTGGAATTTCGCGCGTACCCTGAGGTACTGGCACTGTGCATGCTACGCCATCAGTAACTTCACTCGTGAGACGAGGTTGGCACGAGGAGTTACTGCTCCTGAATTAGGTGAAGGCATAGTTGTCGTTCTAGCCTCGCGGCTAATAGCCTCGGCGAAGCAGGCAGGCATTTTGCTTTTGTCTTCGCGTGATATGCAAGCCTGTGGTGTAGCTGCGCCTGAAGCTTCACACGGAGCTTTCTATTTGGCCTCCACATCTGCTTTGGAAGAGGAGATTTAGGTTCGCAGGGAACCTGGCTAGTCTCGCGCGAGGCTTAGAGGAGTTGGAAGGAGGCTTGTTCGGTTACTTGCCCGGCTAAGGCTGGTTTCTTCTCCGAAACCTTGGCCATCGAGACTTTCCTATGCTTCCGTGTGTGGAGAACTAGACTACCTTCAGAGAGCAGCTCTTCAAATTTTCTTGGTCGAAATGAATGACCAAGTTTTCGAAAGTAACATGCTCAGGATTCTGACCTTCGCATTGCGACACTGTCCCCTTGTTGCGCCAGAAGACTGATTTTCCCAGCGGAGTCACCATTTTGTTTTCCATTGATTTGGGTAAGGGAAAACTTACAAAAAAGTGTTCGAGGAGCGAAATTACAAGTATTTCTTTGCAGAAAGCAAAAGAAATTTTCAAGTAGATCTCCTCTGAGATTTCTGAGAAAATGTGCCGGTAGGAATCTGATCAGCGCGCGATCACATTATCCCTTTGATGATGTGATTGGTCAGATTATCGAACTGTCTCCTAATAGGACTTCCTTCTCGCTTTGTTCGGGAAATCGGAGAGCAGAGGATCGGTAGAGCCCTCTTGCTAGGGATTCTGCTTCTCGAGCCAATCTCCTCTCTATCCTTGCCTGTTTCTTCTCTCTCCTCTCCTGTGCTCATGGTAGGCTATTTATAGGGAGAACAGAGGTATAATCGCCCTGAAAATCTGGAAACAGATTGAGTCAATCTGTTTTGTATCTGGAAAGTAGCCTCGCGCGAGGATAGAAACAGCTTCTGTGAAACTAGGAATAACATGTAGGGCTAATCCCTTGACCCGCTCCGCTAAATGAGGGATACTCCCTTGATCCTCTCCAGTTAATTGTGAGATCTCCTCTGATCTTCTCACCTGATTGGGAGAGTCAAAAGATCATGGCAAGCAACTGCCAAATTCGATTTCAATCAAAAATGATCTCATCTGGAGATTTGATTGGTCAAAGGTGACCATAAAAGACCCGCAGCGGGGCTAATCTAATAAGCTCGTAGCGGAGCTAAGGGAAGCTTCTGGTGAAGCTAGGAGTAAGCTCTTAGCGAAGCTATAAGTTGGCCTTTTGTGGCTCCGCAAAGCGTCTAGCGAAGCTGTTAGCTAGCTTTCCGTGGAGTTATGAAAAACTCCAGGGCGACGCTATAAGTTAGCCCATGGCAGACCTATGATGGAATTCTTGTGGAGCTAAGCAAACTTAGCCTCTCGTGCAATTGCTCATCCCTTGGGCTCATGTTAGACTAAGTATCGAGCTAACTTAGTGTCTCTAGGCCTGCTCAAATCTTCTTCAAAGGCAACTTTGACTTACTATCTGCTTTACTGGATTAGTTATATCCATGTTGTTGCCTTGCCTCTGGTCATCAGCTTGTCTTTGACTTATCTTTTGTAGATGTTAATAAGTTAGACGTTGTTCAGACCGGTTGAAGATGAATGCGGGAGTTTGATCTTTTTCAAGTGTCAACAGCTCTGAGGGTCTTCGACTTGATTTGTCTATCTTCCCGTCAAGGGGATGTGTTCCAATAAACAGTAAGAACTCAAAGCTTTCATGCTTTCCTTTAATCTCTTCCAAAGATTATCACTGTCAAGTGATTTCAAGATCAAAAATCATTGCTTTAAGTGCTTTTCACGGCCGCACCTTGATGCATAAAGTTCAACTTCTAGAGAATTCTTCTCAGGGTAGGAACTAGTTATCGCCATGGTCGCCATGAAATACTCAGTCCTACTGAGTTTTTGTCTTCCTGTACATTGAAGAAATTCGATCTCTTGACCTTCTCTTGAAATCTGATTGATGCGCCCGTGTTCGGAAGTCGCATCTTTTAGCCTTCTTGATGAAGCGCGAGCTCATTGACTTTGAACTCTAACTCACAAATCCATTGACGCGAGTGTGATAAACTCTGTACTTGGATCTTGAGATGCAAGCTTTGTACATAAAGCCCGCATTTGAGGTTCTTGACTTAAAGAATTTTAATTCTTTCAAGATCTCTAGACTTAGATGTGGTAACCTCTGTTTCTCATACGCGGGTGTGGTGACCTCTACGTCTGAATTACTTCACGTCTTATATCTAGGACGCGGGTTTAAACCAGACTGCGTTCCGATGTGCACTAGTCAACTCCGCATTTGAAGTTCACAGCTTCAACTGCGTCTGCCCTTCAGTTTTTACTTTCCTGCCTTAACAGAATTTTAACTCTTTGGTTTCTTTCTTCTTGCAGGTTCTGGCAGCTTCAGTCAGTCTTCTGCGCCTTCGCTAGGCTCTTGGGAGAATATTGCGACCAGCGAGCTTGTTCGATTTGCGAGCACTCGGGGAATCAAAACTCCTATTCATGGGGGAGGAGGATTCACGCGATTGATGACATCCGTCAAGGCCTTATTGGACATGAAGCACCAGCAATGCCCCGGGTTTGTCATAGTCACAGTGGGTATGGTGGTGGGTATGGTCCTCTTGCAGGTCATGGGAAAGAGGATGTCACCTGTAAGGTCTCGGATCCTCCATTCACCAATCTTACTGCCAGAAGTGACATCAAGGAAAAACCCATGCTCATTAGATGACCTTCTGGTGGTGAAGATGTTCATCAACGAAGGATTACGGCCCATACCAGTTGGTCGGGTGGAATCAGATTGTTCTTCTGCATTTTGACCTCGAGAAACGCCATTGTTCTTGGTTAGCGATGAGCTTCTTTAATGTTTACATCATGAATCATGATGTAATCAGCACTCGGTCGTCTCAACACTGGTCAACTGTGACTTGATTCAGTGAAAGAAGAGAAGAACCTTTCTTTGGCGCTCTTTCAAACATCTTGTATTTGGAGCAGTGTAGATGTCTTGAGGAGTGAGTGTAACCTTTCGCTGAGAGAGAGGGACTTCTTTGTACTCCTTTATTGTAACACTCAATCTTATTGTATAAGAGAGCGCCTTGTATCACTTTCATATGTTTGAATATTAATAAAAGTGACACTTTTTCTTGTCTTCTTATATGTCTTGAATTCCCTTTTTTTTATTGAAAATCAGACACATAGAAGTAGGGACTCTTGACTTGCTAAAAATGCGATAATTAATTTAACAAGTCAAAGTTTGAAAAAATTTCATTTTAGGAATTTAAGATTACTGTCGGAGGTATGATATTAACTTGACAGGAATGTGGGTCAGAGGTGTGATATTAACTTGACTCAACGGGAATTTCAGTTTCATTTGAGAAGACTGAAAACATCACTGTCATAAGTGTAATGTTAAACTTGACAGTGAAGGTAATGCTAGAGGTGTAATTTGAACTTGGCATCGGTCATCTCGACTTTGATAGGGAAGTTCGAGAGAAAGTCATTGTCATAGGTGTATTGTTGAACTTAGCAATGAACTAGACACTGGAGGTGTGATGTTAAACTTAGCATCGCTCATTTCTGCTTCGATATGGAAGTCTGAGGGAAAGTGACTGTCAGAGGTTTAATATTGAACTTGGCTGCAACTTAATCACTGTTAGAGGTGTAGTGTTAAACTTAACAGTAATTTGTTAGAGGTGTGATGTTAACCTGACAGTAGTTGATTTGCGATATGAGCAATTTTGAGGACTTGTCATTCTACTGATGAGAATTGACAAGGGAAGTTTGGAATGTCAGAGGTGTAGTGTTAGCTTGACAGTAGTTGATTTGCGATATGAGCAATTTTGAGGACTTGTCATTCTATTGATGAGAATTGACAAGTGAAGTTTGGAATGTCAGAGGTTTAATTTTAACTTGACAAGGATTTAAAGACTTGTGACTCCATGTAGAGGAGAGACAAGTGAAGTTTGCACTCATCGGGGAGTATTGGAATTTTTCATTATCAGAGGTATAATGTTAACATAGCAATGATTGCATTTGTGGACCTACCCTTCTATGGAAGAGACTTGGTAGGAGATTTTGGGTGGAGAGTAAAATGAACTGTCAGAGGTTTAATATTGACGTGACAATCGTTGATTTCCTAAGACATGGGAAATTTGCCATTAGAGGTGTAGTATTAAACTTAACAGCGATGATTTCTAATGAGTTTTGTTGTCAGAGGTTTATTATTCACTTGACTGAATCCACTGGGGATTGGAAGATCTGGTTTGTCAGAGGTTTAATATTAACTTGACAAATCCCAGTTCATTTCATTAGGAAGATGAACACAGGTATTTTTGTGGCCCTACCATTCTGTAGGTGAAAATTGGTAAGAGATTTTGGAGGAGAGGATGAGACCAAGTCCATTAGGATTTTTAGCAAACCCTCAGCTATCAACAGATTTGGTGTACCTTTACCAACTACTGTTTAAGTTGGGCTACCCGTACTATTCTCCTCAGCATGATGATTTGTCGAAGACTTATGTTGGACTTGAAAGCCAATATTTTCATCTATCCTTGACCATTGGAGGCGTAGGATGCCAATAGAAGAGTAACTAAGCTGAAATCGAAGTCTTGCATTTTGTCTCTTCCTTAATATTTACATCATGCAACATGATGTGACCATTGTGTGATCAGCTTGACACTGGTCACCCATGATGTGATCCAATGAAGGGAAGAAGCTTTTCTTGGATCTGGAGCTTTGATCAAAGGTGTAGTATTAACCTAATCAAGAGAATAGTGCGATCAAAAATAGTATTTCTTCAAGAACTTGCCGTTGATTGGCATCATAAGTGTATCACCATCTGAGGTTATGAGGCGATATGCTCCATTTGAGTAGACCGACTCTATAACAAATGGTCCTTCCCATTTGGGCTGGAATTTTCCTTTGGTCATATGCGTCATCACCATAGGTCTTCTAACGGCTAAGACAAGGTCGCCTTTCTTGAAAGTTCGCTCCTTGACTTTCTTGTTGAAAGCTCTGGTAGTTCGAGCTTGATAGAGCTCGATTTGCTGTTAAGATTGCAGGCGTTTATCGTCCAAAGTCTCCAGCTCTTAGAGTCGCAGTCGATGCTTCTCCTCATTTGTCATCTCTGCTGTCAAGGCGACACGTAGAGATGGGATTTGATTTCTAATGGGAGTACGGTTTCACACCCATATACCAAGGAGAAAGGTGTAGCCTTCGTCGGGGTTCGAACTGTTGTGCGATAGGCCCATAAGCATTCACCTAACTTGTCGTCCCAGTCACGTTGGCTTTTTGATTTAGATTTTACCTGCACACAAGATATAGAATTTCAGTTTTAAGAATAGGATGTGCAAGGTGCTCAATACTACCGCTATAGCAAGTGGCTATGCGGGTCGTGATCCACAGGGAGGGACTAGCGATGGAAGCTTGTTTAGTAAGTTCTCTCCTTTTTTATTTATAATGATATTTACAATGATATTTACAATGAAGAAGTGGAAAAAAGATTGGAAATATGGTGGTGTTGGTAATCTAAACTAAAGAAATAAAAGAAAGAAAACTAAAAACTAAAAACTTACTTAGCTCTTCTGCATCTGCTTACCTTGGAACCGTGTCAATGATGTACCTTTCTTTGAAGGCGATCAAGCATGGCGTATAGGATCTTCCCCCTTCTCGATTTACACCATGAAAATAAAAGACAAACTATACTAGCAAGAGAAGGTCTGTTCATCACCATAGGCCATCAAGGGCACTTGAAAGGAGAAGGAAACTTTGAAGCTCTTGGTTTCACATGGATCCACAAATACAAAAGAGGAAACAAAAACGAAACAAGAATATAAAAAAACAAACTTTGATTTGATTCAATTAACAATAGAAGAAAAGATTACTTACACCGATTGTCACCTTAGTACAAGTTTGATCACCTTCCTCCATGAAAGTATCCTCTCCTCTCAGTTATAAAAAAAAATTAAAAATTACAAAAAATAAAATAAAAAACCTAATCTACAAACTAGCCTAAGAAAAACCCTAGATTTGTTTCTGTCCTCGACTCTCTTCTCCTTCTCTGTTACTCTGCAGGGGTATTTATAGAAGCTGGAAGAAGTAGAGTCCCAGTACGATTCCTCCACGAAAGAAGCTGGCCAAACTTATCTAGATTGCCGTGGAAATGCGGCTTGGGCCGCGTTTTCGCGGTCTTAGCTTTGTCCCCGGCCACGCGCTTTCGCGCGTGGCCTCCTCTGGTCCGTCCATCTGGGTATATTCTTCTGGAAGTTGTATCCCGACTCTTTATTTTGAAAATTCGGGATAACTTGGGAGGCAAGTTACCCTAAATCCAAATCTTCCAAATCTTTTTAAAACGAATTTCATATTTGCACTCTCCTCCTTTTATCTTTATCCTTGTCCTGCAAGTGATTAGGATTGAGTAGAAGTCTATCCCTTTCCTCTTCTTTTAGTAATTGCAAATTTTGCACATGTTAATTGCAACTTTGGCACTTGGTAATTGCAACTTTTGCATTGGGCTTGGACATGGGCTTTTTGGGCTTCTTTTGGGCTTTTATTTCTTTATTTTTTATTACTCAAGGCATGCACACAATAAATAATAAAACATTAGTAATAGTGCATAATTGTAGGAATAAATATGAAAATGTGATAGTAAATGTAGTGATAAATATGCACTTTTTACTACCTATCACACCCCCACACTTATCTTTTTGCTCGTCCTCGAGTAAAAATCAGAAAGAAAAGAAAAATTAATCTATCCTAACTCACTTTCGTAGGAATCACGGTTGCACTTAGCATGTGCAACAAGCCGTTAAACCCCTAGGTTACCCTAGAGGACGAGTGTTGTCTCGTGAGGGTTTTCAGCGGATTACACCCACAAAATCCATAAAAAGAAAAATATTTGAAATATGTTTGAAGAAACTAAGAAATCTATAAGTATTTAGGATTATCATTTTTATTCATTCTTAAACTTAGTCTTTATATAGTAAATTGTTATCCTTTTTAGGTAAGAATCAAACTGAATTTTTGTATAGTCTTTTTCATAACCAAAAGTCATATGCATCCTTGGAATCTTTACTAGGAATTCCTTAACTTGGACTCTCATGCCTCTTTATTATTATTATTATTACTATTATTATTTTCTTTTTTTTAATATGTATAACTCATCTAATTTTCTTTCGTGTAAGCATGAAGGCTTCTTGAGGCCCTCATACCTAACTAATTTTCTATTAGATGTGTTAGTACATATAAAAGTAATTTTTCTTAGTTTCCTTAGGCTTTCTAATCCACCCATGTAGCTAACTTAAAGTCGGTGGCTCCCAAACCGGTCAGCTTTAGGGCACCGGGTGAGAAAACACCCCGCGGACTTAAGGATTCGAGTGAACTAGGCCACAAAACTAAGGGTTTTATTTCATAAAATCACCTTTAGGCGTGAATACTGATGCTTCTTGAGGCACATGTATCCAGCTTAATTAGTGCATTTCTTTTTTTTATTTTTTTCTTTTAAATATTGTTTTTTTAGTATTAATTTTTATAGGGCACAAGAGTCTTTGTCTTAGAATCCTAGATGTGTAAGTGTATTAGGTATGCACATTTCATTAAGGTAAAAATCGAGACTAATTACTTATTCAATTTTTCTTCCTATACCTAAAAATTCAACAATTTATTTATTTTGACCAAGTTTTTAGAAATCCTAATCATGATTTTCCTAATTCTTAAGACTAACTTAGATTTCTTTCAAAAGATAAGTCAAAATATTGTCCCCCCCCCTTTTTTTTGGGGGGGGGAGTTAGTATCTAACTATGTTAGTATGTTGGGGTTAGTATCTAACTATGTTAGTATGTTAGTAAACCCTCCCCCACACTTATCTCATGCATTGTCCTCAATGTATGAATGTATGCATGTATGCATGAAAAAGAAGAAAGGGAAGGTAGATGTTACCTCAAGGTGGTGGTTCCGGTGGTGGTCTAATTGGTCCACGGAATGCGGCCCAATCTACTTTTTGTGGAATTCGGAGGAACCCACCAGAAATCTCTCTTGTATAACCTACTAAAATGATATCTGTATGAACATTTTTTAAAAATTCCACCCCATCAAATTTTCAAATTTCATAATTATTTTCAGAGTCAATTGTGTCAACTGCCTTGTCCCAAAATGGAGTGTGAAAAGATGGAATGATTGACTTGGACGTCAGAAGTACGGGAACGAATACCGACTCAGGAAAGTAACTTAAATCAAGTAAGGGTTCATGAGTCGAGCTTGGTTCAAGAAGTGGGTCAAAATCAAGAAGTTGAAACTCTAGTCCACAATTATTTTCCCACAATGGAATGTGACTCAATATTGGTGATTCAAGTTCAGGAATGATAGGTGTGGGAATCAAAACTGACTCTAAAAGATTACCTAAGTCGGGTAACAAAATAGGAGCCAATATTGATTCGGGAATTTGAACTTGATCACAGATTTGAGAATCTAGGTCACATTTCTCATTGAGTTCAATGTCATAAAAATGAGAACTTACTAATTTATCCATGGGACTTTCAAAATTATAAAATTGGTCAAGTTCAATATGATCATCAAAAATGGGTGATTCAATTTCATGATGAATTGGCACAGGATCCAATGCTGACTCGGGAAAATTGAAATCAGGTGAAGACACCAGAGTCATTATTGAATTAGAAAGTAGAATTGAATAACCAAGTTGAGGGTCAGGATCATATTCATGCTCAAATTCTATTTCAGGAAAGGAATAACTTGTCAAACTATCAATATCATTTTCAAAAATTGGAGTTTGGGCAAGTTCAAATGATTGTACTGAATTAGAATCTTGTTGTCCAAAGCAACGTGACACTTCGGCTCTAACAGAGTGGTCAGCGACATCAGAAATGGCCGAACGGTGAGAACGTAAAGTTTGAACCATTATATCTATTTCATGATCACGAGCTAATCTAGCCTGAGTCATGGCTTCAAGCATCTTTTCATAGTCGATTGGTGCATCATTTTATTGTGATTGGACTTGAAAAGATAAAGTGTTGTTGTGACACTCGTGATGGAATTGTGAGTCGGTCAGATTCTGTGATTGTTGCTTGGACTCACGCATCATCATGTCTAAGATTGATGGTGATTGTTGCTTGGACTCATGCATACTCATCATTTCCAAGATAGATGGTTTTCTATTCTGAATTGGTGGATCTGAGTATGAATCTTAGAAATATTGTGGACAAGGTGGATACGGAGGACAAGTTGGTTGAAAATTTGACTCGGGGGAAGCGAAACCCCATGGACTCTGTGAAGAGTTGAAATCGTTGTGGAAATTATGGTCATAAGATGGGGGCATGGGTTATATTCATTCGGATAAGACCATTCCGGCACACTAGGTTGGTCAAAGTTATGATATCGGGGTTGGTAATATCCGAAAAAGAGGTTGGTGTGTAATATGGATTATTATTAAAATTGAAAAAATTGTTGTTATAAGCCATATCACACAATAAAAACACAAACAAAAAACAAACAATTAAGCAAACAAAAAAGAAAAAAAATTCTAACCTAAGTTAGGGTAGACCTATGACCTAGACGACTCCTAACTGGTTAGACTGCCCACGGGAGGTATAATGCAGACTTTGACCACAAGTTAATCAGCCAGGTCAGGGCAAGATTGGTGGGAGGTTTTCCGTCAAAGACGTTCCTTAATTAAATAACCACCAATCTTCGGGTTTTCGGCCCTCAATCCCCTTCCTAGACACTGATTTGGCAGGAGTCAAATTCCAACACCGTTCCCTCTGAGGATAATCTCCTAATTGAGTCCGAGATGTCCCTAGGGCCAACGCCTACTCATTTTTAGTTAGGCGTGGGTTAGTGAGTGAGGAGATTGTTTATGGGCCAAGGAAGGGTGATGAAATCCCCACCTTATCTTATTTATAGGACAAGCCCTTAAGTCAATTTAGTGCACGTGTAAAGCAATAGACAAATATTCACTCAAAAGTAGTAAATCAGCCAAGGGTGCTTCCTAGTCTATATGCAATGCGAACGTGCCTTGTCTCCAGCACTCTTCAACAGAAATTAAAAAATTAAATAGACACGTGCTTATATGCAAGAGTCTAATTTTTTTTTTATTTTTCAACAAATAGGTTACTGTTAATTAATGAGCAGTGTGCAGGGTGATCACAGAGAAAAGTTAACAGAGCAGTAAACAAATCTTTCAATTTGCAGTAACCTGCAGAAAACACAATGAGTAGTTCACTACTCAGGCCGCGCAAACGCGGCTATTGCCGCGCAAACGCGGTTCTGTAGTAGGCTCTGCTGCTCTGCCTTCGAGAGTAGAGGCACAGAGTTGCTATATGTCCTTTGCTGTTGTTAGTTTTCCTGTTCTCTGATCCTGCAAACAAAAAGAATAATAAATCAATCAATTTTTTTATTTTTGTTTTAGAGAATACTTACCGTCCATCCCCGGCAACGGCGCCAAAATTTTGATTGAGATTTTACCTGCACACAAGATATAGAATTTCAGTTTTAAGAATAGGATGTGCAAGGTGCTCAATACTACCGCTATAGCAAGTGGCTATGCGGGTCGTGATCCACAGGGAGGGACTAGCGATGGAAGCTTGTTTTGTAAGTTCTCTCCTTTTTTATTTATAATGTTATTTACAATGATATTTACAATGAAGAAGTGGGAAAAAGATTGGAAATATGGTGGTGTTGGTAATCTAAACTAAAGAAATAAAAGAAAGAAAACTAAAAACTAAAAACTTACTTAGCTCTTCTGCATCTGCTTACCTTGGAACCGTGTCAATGATGTACCTTTCTTTGAAGGCGATCAAGCATGGCGTATAGGATCTTCCCCCTTCTCGATCTACACTATGAAAATAAAAGATAAACTATACTAGCAAGAGAAGGTCTTTTCATCACCATAGGCCATCAAGGGCACTTGCAAGGAGAAGGCAACTTTGAAGCTCTTGGTTTCACATGGATCCACAAATACAAAAGAGGAAACAAAAACGAAACAAGAATATAAAAAAAACAAACTTTGATTTAATTCAATTCACAATAGAAGAAAGATTACTTACACCGATTGTCACCTTAGCACAAATTTGATCTCCTTCCTCCATGAAAGTATCCTCTCCTCTCAGTTATAAAAAAAAATTAAAAATTACAAAAAAGAAAATAAAAAACCTAATCTACAAACTAGCCTAAGAAAAACCCTAGATTTGTTTCTGTCCTCGACTCTCTTCTCCTTCTCTGTTACTCTGCAGGGGTATTTATAGGAGCTGGAAGAAGTAGAGTCCCAGTACTATTCCTCCACGAAAGAAGCTGGCCAAACTTATCTAGATTGTCGTGGAAACGCGGCTTGGGCTGCGTTTCCGCGGTCTTAGCTTTGTCCCCGGCCACGCGCTTTCGCTCGTGGCCTCCTCTGGTCCGTCCATCTGGGTATATTCTTCTGAAAGTTGTATCCCGACTCTTTATTTTGAAAATTCAGGATAACTTGGGAAGCAAGTTACCCTAAATCCAAATCTTCCAAATCTTTTTAAACGAATTTCATCTTTGCACTCTCCTCCTTTTATCTTTATCCTTGTCCTGCAAGTGATTAGGATTGAGTAGAAGTCTATCCCTTTCCTCTTCTTTTAGTAATTGTAAATTTTGCACATGTTAATTGCAACTTTGGCACTTGGTAATTGCAACTTTTGCATTGGGCTTGGACATGGGCTTTTTGGGCTTCTTTTGGGCTTTTATTTCTTTATTTTTATTACTCAAGGCCTGCACACAATAAATAATAAAACATTAGTAATAGTGCATAATTGTAGGAATAAATTTGAAAATGTGATAGTAAATGTAGTGATAAATATGCACTTTTTACTACCTATCACTTTTTGAGACGAATTTCTTGAGAAGTTTCGCAATAGTCTTGTTAAAAGCTTCTGCGAGGCCGTTAGCGGCTGGGTAGTATGCCGTTTAGGATACACTCTGGATTCTGAACTTGTTGCAGAACCTCTAAAAAGCCTGGCTGATGAACTGGGGCCCATTATCAAAAACAATCTGTCGTGGTATACCAAATGGTAAATGATGTGATGTTTAATGAATTTGATCACATCAGATTCCTTTACCTCCCTCAAGGGAATAGCTTCTGCCCATTTAGAGAAGTAATCGATTATAGCTAAGATGAACTGATGTCCTTTGTATGAAGGTGGGCTGAAAGGGCCGACCACGTCCATTCCCCACATTTCTAATGGCCAGGTTGAGATTATATAGCGAATATATCCTGGTGCTTGAAGGATGAAGTCACCATGGACCTAACAGGCGTGACATCGTTTAGCGTAAGTGATGGCATCCAGGATCATCTTAGGCCAATAATATCTCAGTCTTTGGAGTCGATCCCAAGCTTCGGACCGAGCTGATGAGCTCCACACATACCATCATGCGCTTCTTTGAGTACTTCCTGTGCCTCCTTTTGTGATAGACAGCGGAGGAGGATCCCATCCTGTGATCGGCGATATAGTGTTAGCGTGATCGCATTATAGTGGAATTTATGGGCTTTCCTTCTAATGGCAGCCACCTCTTTGGGATCATCAGGCAGAATGTCGTCAATGCATAGTCGATGTAGGGAAATCTCCAATCCCTATGCTCTGCTCCTGTTGAAGTTTCTATAGCTTCTTTGGCTTGACAGTCTCCTGTCAGCTTTTGGTGATCTTTAAAAATGACTCTTGGGCAATACAAGTCGTGGTTGTAGACAAGTATTTTCTCTACTACCCCAGCTGGAAGGGCTAAAGAGGAAGCGAGAGATGCCAGTACATCTGCGTGCACATTTTGCTGGCGTGGTACATGGTCGATGTAAAAGTTTTTGAACCTCATGGCCATGTGAATAGTTGCATTGTAATAGGGCACTAAGTCTTCATGTCTGACTTCGTACTCCCCGCGAACTTGGTTAACGATGAGTTTAGAGTCACTGTATGCTTCGAGATTTTTAACGCCAATCTCATCGGCGATTTGCATCCAAATTAAGAGGGCATTGTATTCCGCTAAATTATTGGAACAAGGCTTGGTTAATGAGAACGCTCGAGGGATCACATAGTTCTATGGGGAGACCAGTACTATCCCCACTCCTGCTATGACATGCCCTTGCGGACCTGTTCTCGATGCCCCATCGAAGAAAAGTTGCCACACCTGTCTTTCAAAGATGTCTAGGTCGTACAAACTTCAGCGACTTCGTCTGGGAGAACCTTGAAAAGTTCGGTTGCTTTTGGATCTGGATGCTCAGCCAGGAAATCGGCCACCGCTTGTCCCTTCACGGCCTTTTGTGGTTGAAAGCGCATCTCATATTGGGCTAGCAGTATGACCCATTTTGCCAGTCGACCATTTAGTGATGATGACTTCGTCATGAGCAGTCACAAAGGTTTGACTTTTGATATGACATTTATAGTCTGTCCTACCTAGTAGTGTCACATTTTCTGGACAGCTGTTGACTGATTTTTCCTGCACACAAAAATTAGAATATTAGATTAAGAATAGATCGTGCGAGAAATCAGTTCTAATCCACGGTAGCAGGGCTATGCGGGTCGTGATCCTCAGGGAAGGACTGCGATGGAAGCGTTAAGCAAGTTTCTCTAAAAATTTATCTTTTTTAGTTATTTTGTTAGTCACGATGGTATTTACAATGGGTGGTATTTACAGTGAAGTGAAAAAGAAGAATTTAGGAAGATGTGAATCTAAACTAAAGGAAGAAAAGAAAGAAAGATTACCTCTTCAGTCTGCTTACCGTTTGAACCGTTGCGATGATTTACCTTTCTTAGAAGGCGTACAAGCATGGCATATAGGATCGTCCGCCTTCTTAACTATGGAATAAAAAGCAACTAGGGAATAAAAAGCAACTATGAAGACCTGTTCATCGCCATAGGCCATCAAGGTTCCTTCTTCGGCTAGGTATTCTCGAAGCAGTTGGATCTCATGGTGGGCAAGACATTAGAGAAAGAAACAATGTCATAAATCAAAAATAGAAAAACAATGATAGACAAAGATAGAGACACAATAAAACATAAAATAACAAAACAAGCTTTGATTTGATTTAAACAATGGAGGAAAATTTACAACTTACACCGGCTGTCACCATCGGTACAAGAGGATCCCTTCCTCCATGAATGCAACATCTCCTCTCAGCTTTCACAAAAAGAAAATAAAAATTTACAATGGAATCTAACCTAAAACCTAAAAACCCTAGCTTTTGGCCCTTTGCTGGACGCTGGACGCTCTGTACGTTGCACTGCAGGTGATATTTATAGGTGCAGAAGGCTACAGAGTCCCGGATAAACATCACCACGAAATCTGGGATTCTAACTCATCTGAATTGCCACGCCTTGCCGAGCATCCGCGGCACTTTTGTGGCTTCTGGCCGCGCGCTTTGGCGCGTGGCCTCTCCTGGTCCGTTCATGTGGGATTTTCCTTCTGAAAATTGAATCCTGACTCTTAATCTTTGGATTTGGATATAACTTGGGAATCAAGTTACCTAGATCCCAAATCTTTTCCACGAATTTTCCTTCTCTTCTTTTAGCTTTTATCCTATCCTGCAAGTGTTTAGGGTTGAATAGAAGTCTATCCTTCCCTCTTCTTTGTATTTGCAACTTTGGCCCTTGTGTATTTGCAATTTTGACAATTGATATTTGCACTTTTACACCTGGGCTTCAAACATGGGCTTGGATCTGGGCTTTTGGGCTCTTTAAGCTTTATTTATTGTAAAAATAAGAATTCGAGGCCTGCACACAATAAATTACAAATTATTAATAAATGTGCAGAATTATATAAATAAATATGAAAATGTGACGGTAAATATGATGATAAAAATGCACTTTTGACTACCAATCACACCCCCACACTTATCTTTTTGCTCGTCCTCGAGTAAAAACAAAGAAAAAGAAAAAGAAATGAAAAGTTAATCTAACCTAACTCACTTTCGTAGGAATCACGGTTGCACTTAGCACGTGCAACAAGCCGTTAAACCTCTAGGTTACCCTAGAGGACGAGTGTTGTCTCGTGAGGGTTTTCAGCGGATTACACCCACAAAATCCATAAAAAGGAAATATTTGTCTTATATTGGAAGAGACTAAGTAGTCTATAAGTTTTAGGATCCTCAATTTTATTCATTCTTCAAACCTCATCTTTATAAAGTCAATTGTTATTCATTTTAGGTAAGGATTAAAATTGAATTTCTAATATAGTCTTTTTCGTTACCAAAAGTCATACGCACCCTTGTGAATCTAGGTATTCCTTAACTTGGACTCTCATGCCTCTTTAGTATTTTTATAAGATCATCTAATTTTCTTTCGTGTAAGTATCAAGGCTTCTTGAGGCCCTCATACCTAACTAATTGACTATTAGATGTGTTAATATAATTTTTTTTTTTTGGCATGTATAACTCATCTAATTTTCTTTCGTATAAGTATCAAGGCTTCTTGAGGCCCTCATACCTAACTAATTGATTATTAGATGTGTTAATACATATATTATATTTCTTAGTCTTCTTAGGCTTTCTAATCCACCCATGTAACGAACTTAAAGTCGATGGCTCCCAAACCGGTCGGCTTTAGGGCACCAGGTGAGAAAACACCCCGCGGACTCAAATTCGAGTGAACTAGGCCACAAAACTAAGGACTTTATTTTATTTACTCACCTTTAGGCATGAATACTTATGCTTCTTGAGGCACATGTATCAGCTTAATTGGTGATTTTTTTTCTTTTTTTTTCTTTTTTTTTTATGAGGCACAAGGTCTTTGTCTTAGAATCCTAGATATGCATTTGGTATGCATATTTCATTAAGGTAAAAATCAAGACTAATTATTTATTCAATTTCTCTCCTATACCTAAAAATTTAAACAATTTATTTATTTTGACCAAGTTTTTAGAAATCCTAATCGTGATTTTCCTAATCCTTAAAACTAACTTAGATTTCTTTCAAAAAATAAGTCAAAATATTGCCTTTTTATAACATTTTTTTTAAAATTTTTTTTTAGATTTTTTTTTTTTTTAGACAAATTTTTTGTTAGTTTCTACCTATGTTAGTATGTTAGTAAAGCCCACCCCCACACTTACCTCATGCATTGTCCTCAATGTATGAAATGAATGCATATATGCATGAAAAAGAACAAGGGAAGGCGGAAAATTACCTTAGGGGGTGGTTCCGGTGGTGGTCTAATTGGGCCAAGCGTTGCTACCCAATCAAGATAATATAGTATTTCATGGAGGAACCCACCAAAAATTTTTCTTGTATAACCCACGAAAATGTATGTGTGATCATTTTTAAAATTTTCACCCCATCAAATTTCCAAATTTCATAATAAATTTCAGAGTCAATTGTGTCAACTGCCTTGTCCCAAAATGGAGTATGGAAAGATGGAATTATCGACTTGGACATTATAGGTACGGGAACGAATACCGACTCAAGGAAGATGCTCAAATCAAATAAGGGCTCAGGAGTCGGGCTAGGTTCAAGAATTGAGTCCAAGTCAAGAAATTGAAACTCAAGTCCACAATCTTCTTCCCACAATGGAATGTGACCTAATATGGGTGATATCTCTTTACTTCCAATATTAAGGAATTCTAGCTCATCACCATACAATTCTTCAAAACTAAGGTCAACATCTTCCGTCAGAATTGTATAATCAGTTTCAAAAGTAAAGAGATTATGAGAATCTAGGTCAAGTTTAATATGATCTTCTAAAATGGGTGATTCAATTTCATGATGAATTGGAATAGGATCCAATGTTGACTCGGGAAAAGTGAAATCAGGTGGAGACACTGGAGTCATTATTGAATCAGGAAATAAAACTGAATCATCAAGTTGGGGATCATGATCATATTCATGTTCAAGTTCTAATTCATGAAAGGAAAAACTTGCCAAGTTATCAGATTTTGAAGTTTCGGCAAGTTCACATGATGGTACTGAAATAGAATCTTGTTGTCCAAAGCAACTTGGTTCGTCGGCTCTAAGAGAGTGGTCAGCGATATCAGAATTTGCCGAACTGTAAGAACGCAAAGATTGAACCATCATATCTAAATCATGCTTGCGAGCTAATCTAGCCTGAGTCATGGCTTCAAGCCTCTTTTGGAATTGGATTTGGAAAGAGGAAGTGAGATCGTGATGAAGTTGTGAATCGGTGGACTCACGCATCATCATGTCTAAGATTGATGGTGGTTGTTGCTTGGACTCGTGCATACTCATCATTTCCCCGATAGATGGTTTTCTATTCTGAATGGGTGGATCTGAGTATGAATCTTGGGAAGAATGTGGACTAGATGGATATAGAGGACAATTTGGTTGAGAATTAGACTCGGGGGACTCGAAACCCCATGAACTCTGTGACGAGTTGAAATTATTATGGAAATTATAGTCATAAGATGAGGGGTGTGGGTTATATTCATTCGAATAAGACCATTCCGGCACACTAGATTGGTCAAAGTTAGGGTATGCCGGGTTGGTAATATCCGAATAATAGTTAGGGGTGTAATATGGATTAAAATTGGAATTATTCTTATATGCCATATCACACCAACACAAACACAACAAACAAATAAACAAACAAAAAAAAAAAATTCTAACCTAAGTTAGGGTAGACCTATGACCTAGACGACTCCTAACTGGTTAGACTGTCCACGGGAGGTAGGGTGTAGACTTTGACCACAAGTTAATCAGCCAGGTCGGGGCAAGAGTGGTGGGAGGTTTTCCGTCAAAGACGTTCCTTAATTAAATAACCACCACACTTCGGGCCTTCGGCCCTCAATCCCCTTCCTAGACACTGATTTGGCAGGAGTCAACTTCCAACACCGTTCCCCCTTAGGATAATCTCCTAATTGAGTCCGAGATGTCCCTAGGGCCAACGTCTACTCTTTTTTTAGTTAGGCTTGGGTTAGTGAGTGCTTGGGATATGATTTTTGGGCTAAGGAAGGGTGATGAAATCCCCACCTTATCTTGTTAATGGGTTATGCCCTTAAGATGAATTAGTGCAAGTGTACAAGATAAATAGATAAGAATCACTCAAAGCAGAAAATCAACCAAGAGATGAGTCCTATTCTACATGCAATGCGTACGTACCTTGCTCCTCCAGCACTCTTCAACAGTAAATAAAAATAATTGAAAAGACACGTGCCTAATATGCAAACGTCTAATCAAATTTTATTTTTAACAACCAATAATTTACTGTTGAATTATTAGCAATTTACAGGTATATCACAGAACAAATCAGAACAGAGCAGAAAGCAGAATTTTTAACTTGAAGCACCCTGCAAAAATTTGGATCAGTAATTCACCACTGTTGCCGCGTTTCCGCGGCTCTGGCCGCGGATCCGCGGCAAAACAGTGGGTTCTGGTGCTCTGCCTTCGAGGGCAGAGGCACAGAATAGCAATATGTCCACTGCTGCTGCTATGTTTCTGTTTCCTGTTCTCCAAACCTGCAAACAGAAAAGAATAAAGAATTAGTTAAAAATTAAATTTTTGTTTTAGAGATAAACTTACCGTCCCTCCCCAGCAACGGCGCCAATTTGTTGACTGATTTTTCCTGCACACAAAAATTAGAATATTAGATTAAGAATAGATCGTGCGAGAAATCAGTTCTAATCCGCGGTAGCAGGGCTATGCGGGTCGTGATCCTCAGGGAGGGACTGCGATGGAAGCGTTAAGCAAGTTTCTCTAAAAATTTATCTTTTTTAGTTATTTTGTTAGTCACGATGGTATTTACAATGGGTGGTATTTACAGTGAAGTGGAAAAGAAGAATTTAGGAAGATGTGGATCTAAACTAAAGGAAGAAAAGAAAGAAAGATTACCTCTTCAGTCTACTTACCGTTTGAACCGTTGCGATGATTTACCTTTTCTTAGAAGGCGTACAAGCATGGCATATAGGATCGTCCGCCTTCTTAACTATGGAATAAAAAGCAACTAGGGAATAAAAAGAAACTATGAAGACCTGTTCATCGCCATAGGCCATCAAGGTTCCTTCTTCGGCTAGGTATTCTCGAAGCAGTTGGATCTCATGGTGGGCAAGACATTAGAGAAAGAAACAATGTCATAAATCAAAATAGAAAAACAATGATAGACAAAGATAGAGACACAATAAAACATAAAAATAACAAAACAAGCTTTGATTTGATTTAAACAATGGAGGAAAATTTACAACTTACACCGGCTGTCACCATCGGTACAAGAGGATCCCTTCCTCCATGAATGCAACATCTCCTCTCAGCTTTCACAAAAAGAAAATAAAAATTTACAATGGAATCTAACCTAAAACCTAAAAACCCTAGCTTTTGGCCCTTTGCTGGACGCTGGACGCTCTGTACGTTGCACTGCAGGTGATATTTATAGGTGCAGAAGGCTACAGAGTCCCGGATAAACATCACCACGAAATCTGGGATTCTAACTCATCTGAATTGCCGCGCCTTGCCGAGCATCCGCGGCACTTTTGTGGCTTCTGGCCGCGCGCTTTGGCGCGTGGCCTCTCCTGGTCCGTTCATGTGGGATTTTCCTTCTGGAAATTGAATCCTGGCTCTTAATCTTTGGATTTGGATATAACTTGGGAATCAAGTTACCTAGATCCCAAATCTTTTCCACGAATTTTCCTTCTCTTCTTTTAGCTTTTATCCTATCCTGCAAGTGTTTAGGGTTGAATAGAAGTCTATCCTTCCCTCTTCTTTGTATTTGCAACTTTGGCCCTTGTGTATTTGCAATTTTGACAATTGATATTTGCACTTTTACACCTGGGCTTCAAACATGGGCTTGGATCTGGGCTTTTGGGCTCTTTAAGCTTTATTTATTGTAAAAATAAGAATTCGAGGCCTGCACACAATAAATTACAAATTATTAATAAATGTGCAGAATTATATAAATAAATATGAAAATGTGACGGTAAATATGATGATAAAAATGCACTTTTGACTACCGCGAACACCAACGCCAAACATTCTTTTTCGATCTGGTTGTACCGATGCTCAGCTCCAATCATAGTTCTGCTCAGATAGTAGATTGCTTGCTCATGTCCCTGATCATTATTCTGGGCTAGTAAAGCTCCTAAGGAATGATCATCACTCGGACATATAGCAGGAAAGGTTTTCCTGAATTCGGAGCTGTAAGTACGGGTGGTTACGTGAGGTATCATTTGATTTCCTCGAACGCTTGTTGGCAAGCATCATCTCAAATGAATGAAACACCCTTCTTCATCAATCTGGTGAAGGGTTGGCATCTTCTGGCGAGATTTGAGATAAACATTCGGATGTACGCTAGTCGCCCTTGCAATCTTCTAAGCTCCCTGAGATTTCTTGGAGGTTGCGTCTCCTAAACAGCGCGGACTTTTTCTGGGTCTAAGTGAATTCCTTTGGATGTCACCATAAACCCTAGGAATTTACCGCGGGCTACCCCGAGGAAAGATCTGGTGGGGTTCATCTTCAACTTATGTGCCCGCATGATTTCAAAAACTGTCTTCAGATCTGCTATGTGGTCGCCCTTGGCGCGGTTTTTCACTGCAATGTCGTCGACGTAGCATTCTACTGTTTTACGCGTGTGTTCGCGAAAAATTGTATTCATAGCTCTCTGATATGTTGCCCCAGCATTTTTCAGTCCGAAGGGCATGACAGTATAGCAATATACCCCCAGTGGTGTCCTGAAAGAAGTATGCTTTTCATCATCAGGGTACATTTTGATTTGATTGTACCCTGAGAATCCATCCATGAAGGACATTCGTTCAAACCCACACGTATTGTCAATCATGACATCTGTGATTGGGAGAGAGAATTCGTCTTTGGGACGGTCTTATTTAGATCGCAAAAATCGATGCAAATCTGAATCTTCCTATTTTTCTTGGTAATGGGGATGATATTGGCTACCTAATTAGGGTGTTGCTCCTCCCTAATGAAGTCAGAGTCTATAAGCTTCTTGACTTCTGACTGGATTGCTTCCATTATTTCTGGACAAAACCGTCGTTGTTGTTGTTTGACTGGCTTCACGTCTGAATTAATGTTAAGGCGATGCATAGCCACTCGAGGATCAAGCCCAGGCATGTCGTCGTATTTCCAAGCGAAAACGTCTATATACTCCTGCACAAGAGATATTAAATCTTCTTTCTCGAAGGATGATAGGCTTTCGCTTATAAAGATAGGCATAGGATTAGCCTCATCTCCCAGATTAATCTGCGTAACTTTATCCTCCGTGGGTGGTTCGCGTTGTTCAAAGTGAACATCCCAGAGAGTATTTAGGTGTTTGATCCAAGGATCTGTATCAGACTGGATCGTTTCTTCATATCCATTTTTCAAGTGGCTTGTTGACACCATGTTTACTGAAAGTTCTCCGAAGAGGTTGCTCACACTAATGTTCGACTCCCACGATGATGTGCCAGACGAGTGATTATGGTATAATGACTCTTCGGACTCAGACGCTGACGGAATTGGGTTGACACATAGCCCAAACCCCTGCGAATTGGATGGTAATAGTCAGGGGTCTTCCCTTTCGGAACGAAAGATCGAAGTAGTGTTCTTCTTTCTTTGCCGAAGTTCAAACCAGGACCATTTGTTAGATCATACCCCATCCTCTCCATCATTCTGAGTACACTTGGCTCATAATGAGAGAACTGAGGAGATTCGTTCTCGCTTTCTGAGTCTTTGTGAGACATCAATTCAGACTCAATTCTTCCGAAAAGAATTAATTTTTGGCCTCTGTGTCTTGCTGGAGTCATGAATACTGATTCTTGCGCATCACCGACATCTTGGTACGTTTTGAGGGATGACTTCATTGATACATGCAATAATGTCAAAGCATCCATTGCCGACCAGGGGTCATCACCCACCTCGGTACTAGTGTCTGATGGCACTGAATCAGAAGCAAACACAGAAAAGTAAGCCATATTAAACTCTTCATTAATATACCACTCGCCTACATCATCGACGGTGTTATTAACATCGAGCTTATTAATGCTCGTTACAAGTGGATTTAATTCCCACATGCACTTTTCTTCTACCTCTGGCTTAGTGTCAGCTTCATTACCAGAGTCTGGTTCCTCTGGCTGTAGGTTCTCATTGGTTTCCAGAGAGTCTTAGTATAGGAGGGAGTCTGTAAAATAGTTCTCTACCCTCTTGAACGGATGCCTTTCGGCAATCAATGTTCGGACTTTCCCACTTTCGTCAATGTACTTCATAATTTGATGGAGAGTGGAGGGGACGATGGAATTACAATGAATCTACGATCATCTAGCAGCAAATTGTATGAAGTATCGGCGTCGATTACATAGCACGTCACTTCAGACTTTAGGTCCCCGATCTGAGATTTGAGCTTTATCTTCCCCATTGGGCGCGTACCATTGGCGTTAAAACCATTGATGGTGGTTTGGGTGGCGCTCAATTGGTGGGTGGGAATTCCTAAGTGCTGCATGACCCAGCAAGGCATGATGCTCAACGCGGATCCTGGATCTACCTGAATGCGGCTTACTTCAGACGATCCAATATACCCTGTGAAGTACAAGGGCCGATCATGCTTCCCCTTAACCTACATGTCACCTGTTGTGAAGGTAATGCAAGGGGCATTTTGGGAGGCATGGAGGCAATCCTCTACATCTTCCACCTGTATTCCAGCCGGGATCTTGGCCATGAAGATCTCAGCATCAGCTAAGGCTTCCCTTAGAGCTTCTTTTGTTGACTTTGATAGTCTTAGGAGCTCGTAAAGGGTGATTCTGGCTGGGATATTGGCCAATTGAGCCAGGACGTCAAAGCGGTAAGGTGTTGTGGATCCTTCCGCGGTGTTCTTTGGGAGAGCCTTGGAAAACCGAAGCTCTTTCTGCTTCTCCACCGGTTGCTTCGCAGAAGGCTTGGCTGACTCTGCAGTAGGTTTAGGAGGGCTTACCACCATCTCGTCATACGTCTTTAAATATGACTAACCCGAATGAGTTTCTGCCACGAGCGGTTTATTGAGTTCTGCGGCAAGGACGATTGTCTCCTCTTCTGAACAGTTAGTGAGGGAACATCAGTTTCTGCTTCTTGGGAAGAAGCGCACACCACGTTGCAGGATGAAGCTTCGCTTTGCCTTTGGACTTTCTGTTGGTAACAGTAGTCCACTGTTGGCCTTCCACAAGGTCAGGATGAACCCACATAATTTCTCCCTGAGGTATGGGGATAGGTACAAGACCCTTCTCTTGTTGGTGATGCGGGTCTGTATTGATCATTCTTAGTTCTCCTTTTGGGATGGGAACTACTCCGGACGGTGCTGGAGGCTGTTTTCCAAACTGAAGAAATGATGTCATATTAGCCGTCACTTTCTTCTGCTCTCGATGGAGCTTTAGCACTTCTGCATCGATCAAAGCTTGAAGGATCTTTGAAGACATAACAGCTCTTGGTGGAGTGCCCTAGCATCCTATGATACAGGCAGTAGTTAGGATTATCGGACTTGCCGACTTCTTCAGGACGTCTAGCTTCAGGAAGCTTCAATCTGTTGCTCTTGTTGAGTAACTTGAACAATGAATTGACATGCTCGTCTTTGAAGGAATACTGCTAGTTAGCGCATGGCTGACTTGAAGAATCACCTCCCCTAATCGGCTGAGGTTTGACGGGGGATTTTGTCTCCGTCGCCAAATTATCTTTTCTTTTTGATTGAAAAGATGTTTCTGGCATGCGTCTTGTCGACTTTTCGGGTCTGAGTTTGTTTTCTTCTGCCCTAACCCTGGTGACAATTTCTTCAGCCTGTTCACCTTGCTGGGCCAATTGCTTCCAGGTGCGGCTTTTAGCAACTCCTATTTGAACTAGGAGTGAAGTTTGTGGATTGTGGCGGCATGTTTCTACTAGGGTGGCCTGGGTCATACCGTTGGGATATCAGAGTGCCATATTCTGAAATCTTTCCACAAATATTTTGACTGACTCTCCCTTTCGCTGCTTCGTGGCCAAGAGAGTGGGCATTGTAATCTCCGAGTCATCTTCAAAGAAGCGTGTCAGGAAGAGCTTCTCCAAATCACCCCAGTTTTTAATGGAGCCTTCTGGGAGTTTCATGAACCATTCAAAGGCAAGCCCTTTTAGAGTGCCGATGAACAAATGTGCCAAGATGACATAATTATCTACCATATTTCCTGTCTGAGACTTGAAGTAGTAGATGTGTTGGTTCGGTGACACTTTGCCGTCGAAAGCTTGTAGGGTCGGAGTTTTGAACTTAGGAGGGTATGGGACAAGGTCCCACTCGTCGGATATGGCCAGACCATTCCTGCTTCTTGGAGGCTTTTCCGGTTGGTAAGGGCTTCCAGACGCTGCTCCAATTGACTCATTCTTTTGGAATGAATGCTCCCATTCTCCGGTCTGCCTTCCTCTTTAGACGAGGATTTAGACGACTCGGAATTAGATTGCTCCTTTTCCTCAATATGTACAGAAGATGAGCTTTCTCCTTCTTTCTGTTTGCCTCTAGACTTCTTAGAAGAAGTTTTGTCGGTTGACTTCCTCTTGTCTTCAAGCAATTGTGCGAGCATCTGCTTGAGGGTATCAATAGATTCTTGTTGAGCGCGAATCATATAGAATTGTTCCCTCTGGACCTGGGCTTGCTGTTCAAAGTGCCTGGCCGTCTCCTCGGGAGTATTTGTCATGTACGCAAAGGCTTCCTTCTCTATGGAAGAGTTCGAGGCCTGTGATTTTGCAACGGCGGAATGTGATTCATTTACTTCAATGCCCCGAGCTAGGGTACTGTAATTGATCGGGCTGACCGCACCAGTCTGAGTACGAGTATGCCGATACACTCCTTCTGGTTCCATGTCAGACTCATCGGAGCTGACCGCCGGTTGTTTTCCCCTACTTCTGCTTACCATGTTTGCAGTGACTTCAGGGTACTCCATGTCAGAGAAGGCTCCATTTCTGTGAGAGCGACGATTCTTGGCTGATCGGGAGGTTGACGTCAATCGTTTGAACACCGACTGTTTACTTATATGTAAGTTGTAGCGGTATTCAGAGAGCATTGCTGTGATGAGCCGTTCACAGCAACAAGATAGAGTGATCTGATTAGCACTCCTTTTCTTTGTCAAATAATCTCTTAGATCTGTCGGAGGAGGACCAAAGAGATCAGCCTCGGTTTGTCGAAGGCTTTTCAGCTTCTGAGAGCTATCCTTGCGTCGTAAAGTTGAGACACAGGGTTCTGAGACGCGGAGCTCACATCCTATAAGACAGACGCGGGTCTCACATTTCAGCTCGAGAACACAGGCCTCGCGTCTCTGCTGAGAAGGGATGCGGATGCAGCTCTCGCATTTCGGCTCGAGAACACAGACCTTGCGTTGCTGGTTGTCGTGTTTAGCTAGCGATGGTTGAGATACTCGAATTTTCTCAATTCCGCGTCTGATTGGGGAAACACAGGTCTTGTGTCTCTGAGAAGAGGTACGGACCTCGCGTTGCTGAACGTCGCGTTTGAGAAGTGGAGCTTCAGAAATGCAGGCCTTATGGGCTTCGCGTTTAGGCCTCCAAACATGGACTTCGCGCGTCTGACGTGGTTCAGGAGAGGCGCGGCTTGAGCCTCGCGTTCTGTATCTGCTGGACAGGTAATTGTTCCAGCTTCTCGCGCCTGTAGTTGACGCGCACGTCGTATCTGTCGCCGTTCAGCGTTCCGTTACGCCGTACGGGTTGCTGGGAATCCCAGGTGACCTGGAACTAAGGAAGAGGACGGGCACGAACGGGCTAAATATTAGCAACGCTAGCCTCACGGGTGTCATGGGAGACGTTGACGCGGGTGTTACGTGTGATATGATTAGTCATGGTACTCTTCTTGTCAGTCGTATCTGAAGGGATCTCAGAGTGAACTGAAGAGCGGGTGCCCGAGGAGACCTTGCGGTACTGCCACGCTCTAGGGCTCTTGGAGCCGGAAGAGAGAAACTCTTCATATTTTGCCTAGTCGAACTCGACAATGAGTGATTCGACCATTTTCCCATGTAGGTGACGTCACCTTGCGCCACAACTTGCTCATCAGTAGAGAAAGTAATCCCCAACGGAGTCGTCATCTCTTGTTTGGTGGAAAATTGAAGATCGAAGTGTAAATTCTTTATTTGATGGTAAAGAAAATTACAGTGGATCAATAATCCTTTTACAAGAGAGGGGAGATATTCAAGCTCAAATCTCCCCTTTGTTTAATGCCGGGTTCTTGATGTGGCAATGGAAAGTGAATCTTGTTTTCCGTTGACCAAGTGAACATCAAGACTTCTTAGGAATCTTCTCATTGGATGGTGAACGAAGTAACACAGCTTCTGTCCAACAAGAATCTCAAAGAGACTTTAGGTATGAACAAACTCTTACGCAGCAAGTTGTTAGAAGAGTTGAACTCTCTCTTTCTTTTAGCTGGAGATCTTGGTCCTTCTAGGCTTACAACCGAAGTTCTCTGACCAGATTTTTCCCTCGACCCCTGTTCCATAGCAAACTGGGCTATTTATAGAGGTTTCAGGGGGTAAAAGTGTCCCCTAAAAATACTCCTTAATGGGGGTTAACTCTCTCATTTCGTTGGTAGTAATTGACCCAGTAATGAGGACAGTTATAACCGAGACGCAGGGTTTCTCTGTAGTTAAAATGCGGGCTTCGAGCCTCGCGTTTAACCATTGAGGTAACGCTTGAACTTTGCCTTTGGTTGAAATGTGAGCATCAAGTTCTGCATCAAGCTTTGTGTGAGACGTGGGCTCTGGGCTCTGCGTCTTGGTCGTTGTGATAAAGTAGAGATGCGGGTTTCGACCCTCACGTCTTGGTACTGTAGTGGTGCTACTGCAGTAATACTGAGACGTGGGTTTCGACCCATCGCGTCTTGGTACTGTAGTGATGCTACTACAGTAAGGCTGAGATGCGGGTTTTGACCCTTGTGGCTTGGTACTGTAGTGATGCTACTGCAGTAAGGCTGAGATGCGGGTTTCGACCCTTGCGTCTTGGTGCTGTGGTAGTGGATATGATTAGCCCTGCGTCTGGAGTTTGGACTCTGCTTTTTGATGACTTGTCTTCAGTGATTTTTAGACAGCCTACAAATTGTACCAGTCTGGATGCGAGTATACTGGTACATTCTTTTTTATTCGCTCAGTATTTCTTTCAAATCAGAAGAAAATTCATCGTCATACTCGCCAGAGCAAACGACCAGTTGTTTCCCCTTTGACTTGCTCGGTGTCGTGCATAGACCTATCATATTTGAAGTTTCCACAGGGTACTCAACGTCAGAGAAGGACTTCTTCTTGCGAGAGCGGCGTTTCTTGGTTGCGTTAGAGACTGGGGCAGTTGACAGCAGATTGAATACCAATGGCCTGCTTGTATGAGAGTTGCAGTAGCATTCAGAGAGTACTGCCATAATGAGCCATTGACAATAGTATTGAAAAGTGATTTTAAGGACACTCCTCTTTTTTTGTCAAGTAGTCTCTTAGATCCGTTGCAGGAGTATCCAAAGGACTAGCCTCAAATCCTTGGGGTGAGGTCTTTTTGTTCAGTATGTTTCAAAGACATACCAGACTGAATGCGGACCTTACATTTCTGTGATGAAACGCGGATCTGAGCCTCACGTTTTGACAGAGTCTTCTTTAGAACGCAAACTTCGCATTGAGTAGTAGGAACTCGAGATCGCGTCCTAGCACAGATTGGATGAGGGCCTCGCACTTTGGAGAAAAAGAGCGGTTCATGCGTTTGGGTGTTGAGACACGCGTTTGAAGAATTAGGGTCTTGTGTTGCTTCAGAGAAATGCGGGTCTGATCCTCACGTTTTGCTTCTGCAGGGACGCGGGCCTCGCGTTTTGGAACAAAAACTCAAACCCAGCGTTTTGGCGTCAAGACGCATGTTTGAAGACTGCGGGTCTCGTGTTGCTTCAAAGAAACGCGAGTCTGAGCCTCACGTTCTATATCTGCAAAATAAACTACAAAATCTTTAATTTGCTATCGATGGGCGCGATGCCTTCGTCGACATTCAGCATTCCGGTTGAATCTCCGGAGCTGCTGAGAACCCTCAGCAGCTTTAGATTGTGGAGTCTGGAGAGGAGAGAGATGGATGGATTGGCCTTCATCATCATTCTGTCAGTGAGCTAGCATCTTGGCCCTGTGGGTCTCCTGAGGGATGATGACACGGTCCGTGTGGGCTACACGGGTGGTTTTCAAAACCTCACTGAATATGGTGTTGGTTGCGTTGTGAGTAATGGTGATGGCCACTTTTGGAGAAGTCCCCAAAGATACTTAAGAGCGGGTCTCCGAAGAGACTCTGTGGTACTGTCGTGGTGCATTTGGGCTTTTAGAGCCCAAAGAAAGAAACTTTTCAAATTTTCCTTGGCCAAATTCAACGATGGGCAACTTGATCATTGATCCAATAAGCTTGAAGTCAGCTTGCATCACAGTGTTCTCGTTGGTAGGGAAACTTTTCCCCAGCAAGGTCGCCATCTTTTGTTTCGTCAGAAAATGTGAAGTAAATTCTTATTAATTGCAAAGAAAATTACAACGGATACAATCTGATTATAAAAGAGGGGTGGATATTTGAGTCTCCCCTTTATTTAAAGTTGGGTTCTTCGTGTGACAATGGAGAATGAATCTTTTTCTTTGTTGACCGGTCAATCACAAGCTTCTCTTGGATCATTTTAAGGATGCAAAATAACTCCACTTGAACCGTGCAAGTGCTGTAGTTATCCTTTGAAGAAGAAATTTCTTTTCTCTCTCTCTCTCTCTCTCTCTCTCTCTCTCTGAATGCTCAATGTTTCTTAACTTTATACCTGTTTTGCTCCTTCTAAAGAAAAGAACCACCCCCTGTTCAATAGCTTTCATAGCTATTTATAGGGATATTTAGGGGTAAAATTATCCCCTATAATCTCTCCATAATGGGGATTAACTCCCCACTTTACGTGAGTGTTAATTGACCCAGTAATGGGACAGTTACAATAAAAACGTGACCCTCATGGGTTCTATTATATTGTTGAAACACGGAGCTCACATGCTAGTATTTGAATTGAGACGCGGGTGTGGTTGAGCTCTGTGTTTAAGTTGAGACGCGAGTCTGACCGAGCTTCGCGTTTGAACTGGAAAGCGAGCTTGGTTGAGCGCCGCGTTTGAACTGGAACGCGAGCTTGGCTGAGCTCCGCGAGCGCATTTGAACTGGAATGCGAGCTTAGCTGAGCTCCACGAGCGCATTTGAACTGGAATATGAGCTTAGCTGAACTCCACGTTTGAACTGGAACGTAGACTTGGCTGAGCTCCGCGTTTGAGTTAGAATGTGAATTTGATTGACCTCCACGTTTGAGTTGAGACGCTGGACAAGCTGAGGAGCGCGTTTATAATTGGTTGCGAGGTCCTCGTTTGTGTTAAAATGTCACCTTCGTGTTGGAGGAAGTATGCATCTGTGGACTTATCTTTAGTGATTTTTAGATAGTTTACAATAAGGGCAGCGACAGGTGATGACGAGAGCATGTGATGAGCTCTCTTTCGCACAGGAGGGGTGGCAGAGACGAACAACTTTTGGGAATGAGTTACAGGAGGAGGAGGAGGAGAAAAAGAGAGTAACATGAGAAAAAGGAAGAGGAGAAAGAAATGAGGTGATATAAAAAGAGAAGAAAAGAAATGAAAACTAAGGGAAATTGTTAAATATAATAGGAAAAAGGAGGGGGAGAAGGGGAAAAGTCATATAAAAAAGAAGGATTTTTTTAGGAACAAAAAAAGAGGAAATTATGAGTTGCCACCAATTTATGGGTTTCATATCAATGATAAAAAATATAAATTTTTGCCACAGACGCTATTCTATCTGCGACAAATTGAAAATTCGTCGAAAGTAAAATTGGCGCAAAAAAATATTTTGCAGGAAAAATTCCCTCCAAAGAGATAACGATGATCATGATTATCAACGACTAATATGTGTCATCGTTGATAAATTTTGTTGAGATTTTATGTAGTTTTGAACTATTTTCGACGAAATTATAAATTAGTCGTTGATGGGTACTATTTACCACTAAATAACATCCGTCACTAATAAATTTCGCCACTAATGACCAAATTTCTTGTAGTGTGAAGCATGGCTAAGTGGTCCTACTCACATTAGACCTAGTGCTCAAGTAGTTTGACCAACAGTAGGCAAAGAAATATTGAATGGTGATGTGGGCGGTGGTTTCGGAAGAACACAAATAACCTCCGAGTTCTTTTTCAAATTTGGCAAGCGTCTGGAATATACACCATCTTAACAATTTTCATATTTCATATACTCTATCTTATAATTTACTCAAATAAATATGTATCATATCCAATAGTGATCTCATCATATTGTCCACTAATTGCTATCTGATATGCAATCCAAATGACTCATCACTCGGATATGACCAGAACTTTCACAATGAGTCATTGTTGTCCAAAAATATCCACAAGAAATTAAAATTAAGCTTGAAACTCTGAAGTCAAGTGGAGAAGTTGACTCTAGCTAGCTAGGGCCAGATTGAAACAAAAAACTCAAAATCAATTTATTGGTTGTAGTTAATGTGAGAGAAATTTGAGTCTTTGATGGCAGTCAAGGCATCTCCTCACCCTCCTCTCTCTGTTCCATTCAACGGGGGAATCCTTTTAATCGGTACACATGCTTAATTTCATGTCCAAAGAAAGCAAAACTAATTAAGCCCAAAAAAAAAGATTCCATGTTTTTTTATTCATTTAAGAAACTTCGGATATACAAAGGAAATCCCAGAAGAAGATCGATCACTTGTAGGAATATTGTAAAATTATGAATACGAATGTCAGTATAAAGAAAAATATTATTGAGTTATCTGAAATATATGTATCTGAATATTGTGAGTCCATGTCTAACTTCTACGAAAATGACTGCTAGCTGTTGAGGCAGTAGGCATCAGAACTGTCACTGTTCCAGGATCAAAAACCCTAGAGTGAAGTTAACAGAAATATCATAGTCAGTGGGTAATGCTTTTGAAAAGTCTTCACGTGTGTGAACGTTTAGTTTTTTCTTTTTTCTTTTTCTTTTTCTTTTTCTTTTTCATCTCTAAAACAATCTTTGCAAGTTGTTATTAATTATAGAAATTAAAAAAATAAATAGCCCAGCTCCTACTTTTAAAGTGGAAGGAGTTAATTGAAGGAATAAGATGTTAATAACAATGATGGTTAAATAAATTTTCAACTCAACACCTCATGCACTAGAATTTTAATTAATTAAAACAATTGTATCAAAGATTAGAAAGCAGTTTTAACATTAGCTGGCTGTGGGATATGCTGTTTTTTTTTTATTATTAAGTGCTTCTTTTGTTTTGATATTTTGATTTTTGTTGTTCTTTTTCTTTTGTCACCGGCGTGTGCATCTGTACTCTTAGCTTGAAAGAACTTTTACTTTCTTTTTGATATTTCTTCTGAAATATTATCATTAAAGTCTTTTTAATAAAGTTTGGGAACCAAATAGGCTCACCGTTTTTTTCTCAAGAAAAAGTATTGGGTGGCAGATCTGTTTGTTTTATTACGTATTTATAGTTTTTATTATTAGTTAATCTAAAATATTTACTTGACATAGTTAATAGCTATATTTGAATTATTCATTATTCTTCTAATTGTTTCTTTTAAGTGGCATAGAAATTTTACTTGATCTTGGTATTTCAATTAAATTAACATTGACGCACGCATGGAAACCTCTCCGTTTTCTTCAAGGAAAAAAAAGAAAAAAGAAAAAACATTGACGCACGCATACTTATATATCCTTATTATGCATCTGAAAACAACCTCTCTGACCATAGAAAAAAACACCAAAAAAAAAAATTATTCATTTCTTTTTGAGAGGTATAAACTATTCAATTTTTTTTTATAATCTTAATATCCGCTAGTTGATTTTCTTTCACATTGCAGTTTTTTTTATAATCTTAACATTTTCTTTCACATTGCAGACTCATCACTGAGTTCATGTGAACGATATGTTTTCTTTCACATTGCTGTTTCCACGAATCTCTCTCTCTCTCTCTCTCTCTCTCTCTCTCTCTCTCACACACACACACACACACACACACGCTCCATTTATATGTTGCACTTGCACCACATCTCATTCTCAGGAGCCACACTTTCTCTTCAACCATGCTGCTAGCTCTTTACAGACCCTAGGCAGAAATTTTTGAGATAGTTCCCTCAAAGGAAAAAAAGGAAATTTGAGATAAAGAGAGGAGAGATCATGAGTAGTGATCATGGTGTTGATTGTGATGGTGATCATGGTGTTGATGGTGGTAATAATCCTCCAGGGTTTCGCTTCTCCCCTACAGAGGAGGAGCTCCTGGGGTTCTACCTAAAGAACAAGTTGGAGAAGAAGAGAGAAAATGCCATGGAAACAGTGATCCCCGTCCTCGATATCTACCGATTCGATCCATGGCAACTTCCCAGTAAGTTCTTCGTGGATATCAATCTCTTCCTCTCTTATAGTTAACCACTAGTAATTAGTTTTGGATTGCCTTTTTCTTTTCTTTTCTTTTTAACTTAATTTTTGAGGAATTTTTGGATTGGATTTTGGGCTATAGATTTCTCTCTCTCTAGGATTTATAGCAGCATATATATATATATATATATATATATATATATATATATATATATATATATATATATATATAATATATATATATATATATATATATATATATATATCTCTTTAGTTTCTACTAAAAAAGAAGTTGAATCTTAATATGGTGATCAAAAAGATTTGAGCTTATAGCCAAGTATCTCTAAGATATCTAGCAACATATATTAACTCTCTTTACGTATCCTTAAATTTCTTTCTTCTTTTTTTTGTTTGTTGATTTCTTCTTCCTTTTTGGACAAACAATTAATGTACATGTATATATTCTAGACATTGATTATATCAATTGTTTGAAAAAAGAATATTTAATCAATTCGATTTCTCCAAACAAGCCCTTAACTCTACATTTTGGGTATTATTTGTTTATTAATTAACAAATTTAAGAAGGGTTTGAGATTTCATTTTCAGGAGATGATAATAATAATAATAATTCATGCAACAAAAAGTGTGGGCAATGGTTCTTCTTCTGTCCAAGGGGAGAGAGAGAGGTCCATGGAGGGAGACCAGCTCGGACGACTCCCTCCGGCTACTGGAAGGCGACGGGCTCTCCTAGTTTGGTCTACAGCTCGAGCAACCGAGAGCCATGCAGGGTTCTTGGTGAGAAGAAGACGATGGTGTTCTACGTGGGGAGAGCTCCGAGGGGTAGAAAAACTGAATGGAAGATGAACGAGTATCGAGCCCTTGATGAAGATGCAGCCACCTTTTCAAATGGAAATCCAAAGGTAAGAAAATAACCAATCAACATTACAGAAAAACTTCATTAGTTTTTGTTTCAGAAACTCTAATTCTAGTTCTTTTTCTGGATTTAGGTTTGGGATATTAATCCACCATGAAATTTCCTATCATCAACCTTCTAGTCTTCAATATATATTTCTTTTCTAGTTTTGAAAATACAATGTTCTCTTCTTCTTGGTTTTAATGCTTAGATGCAAACTAAATCAAGAATTAAAGGTGCATGCATTCAATTCATATGCTTAAAATTGCTCACATACATATGCTATGCAGTTAAGAAAGGAGTTCAGCGTGTGTCGAGTGTACTTGGGCACCGTGCGGTCCTTTGATCGACGCCCTGAGGCTTCATCGTCCACCGTTAACCTGCCGCGGCCTCAGCCCGATGCCTCGTCGTCGTCAACATCCGGCAACGACAATGTCTCCCGTCAAAGTCACGCCGTGGAGGCCGAAGAAGAAGCAGCATTTGATTGGGACGACGGTGGGTTGCTCGACTGGGACTGGGGAATGAGCCTTGACGTTGACTGACAGAAAATTTGTTTTCGGTGTAATAATTCCAACATATTTTGAAGGGAAACGAAAGGGAAAGTCAGGCTCTTCTCATGACTGCTTTCTGGTCTTTAGCTTTTTCGACTTTGCTACGTATCTTCAGGTTTGTACGAACTTTGGAATATTTTTGTGATTGATTAGTCACGAAGGATTGGAATTCCATGGACTTAGTCGCACGCTTTCTGTACGGGCTGTTTGGTTAAAATGGAAGTAAAGAAGTAGTAATAATTCTCTTTGAAACTTGAGAATTCGATAGTAAATTTTTCCGTAATGTTGTTGGGAAGTGTGATTTGAAAAATGTTATATTTGAATGTTAATGTAAAAGTAAAAAAGTTGATCACAAAATTAATCATAACTCTTCCAAGAGATACTCACTCCTGCACCCAGCATCATATAAATAAATTGTTATTTTTCTCTTATTTATATCCTATATACTTTAATTTTGTAACTAAATTGTCTTTTGTGTCTCTCCCACAATTGTACGTGATATTATGTTGGATTCAGCAAGGTTCTAAATATCGGATATCGGGATCGTATCGGATGGGGTTTTTCATATTGGATATCGGATATCGAGAGAGATTTCGGGGATACGTGTGGGCGTTCATATCGGGCGTTATATATTATGACATATTGATAATTAAAAGTTGGTTTAGTGTCATAGATATCATATGCATAATAAAAATGATATAATATGCATGCAAAGGCAGTTAAAAATTAATGTACATTTACACACATTTGTTCAATAAATAAGTTATTTCATATCGGGAAATCGGGGGATTTATCGGCCGATATTTTATATATCGACCTTTTTTACTGCCAACAATATAGCGAATGATTTCCCCATATCGTATCGACAACAAGCAAAAAAGGAGATATCAGACGATATCTCGGCCGACTCAGCCAATATTTAAAACAAGGGGATTCAGGATGAAAAAGTATTACGGATGAAGAGATGATTGCTTTGCGTGCTAATAAAACATGGGAATTTACTTCTTTACCTCGACGAAAACAAACTGTTGGCTGTCGATGGATATACACCATCAAATTTCTCCACAGATTGAGCAATTGAAGGCACGGTTGGTTGCCAAGAGCTACACACACTTATAGTATTGATTATTTCGAGACTCTCTCCAGTAACTTGTCTACATTCTTTTCACATTCTTTTATCAGTTGTGATGATGAAGCAATAGCTTTTGTATCAGTTAGATATTAAAAATGCATTCTTACATGCAATCTTCAAGAGCATGTGTATATACTTTAGCATCCGGTTATGAGGTTTACAGAGAGACAGACAAGGTCTTCAAACTCAAAAAAGCAATCTATGATTTGAAGCAATCTCCATTAGTATGGTTTAACAAATTCAATATTATTGTTGCACACTATGGATCGAGACAAAACTTCTTTAATCATTCTATATTTGTAAGGCATTTTTCTGTCTGCACTATTATTTTTGCAGTTTATGTTAATAATATTATTACCACCGAATATGATCATAAATATTTTATTCAGTTGAAAGCTTATTTAAGTTCTCATTTTCATATGAAAGATCTTAATCTCTTTAGGTATCTTGTAGGGATCGAGATTGCTCATTCTCCGAAAAGTCTCTCTAGAAAAATACCTTACTGATTTGTTGAAAGAAACTAGTACATTAAGATCTAAACTTATTAATACTCCTAGGAATCCTAATATTCGTTTTGATAAAAATCTAGGAGAGTTCCTTGTTGATCCTAGAAAGTACAGACGATTGATTGATAAACTAATTTACTTAAATCTCACTTGACTTGATATTTCATTTGTTAAGGTGTGTTAAGTCGTTATATGAAAAGTCTGTATGAACTTCGCTGGACTACTGCTTGTCGTATCTTGCGGTATCTTAAAGGAGCTCTAGGTAAAAAATTGTATTATCGTCCTTTCTTTAATCTTGATATTGTAAGATATTGTGATGTTGATTGAGCTGGTGATCCTATTGATTATCATTATACTACTGGTTATTGTACCTTTGTTGAAGGCAATTTGATGGTGCACCTTCGTTGAAGGCAATTTGATGACAGGGTGATGTAAAAAATAAAATGTTGTTGCTCGATCCAGTGACTCGTGGTTCATACAGCTTCTGAATTGGTGTGAATTCAATCTCTCCTTTTGATTGCAAGTGAAAGTAGTGAGAATTACCGTCTAACTTTGGGCTAACGGGTCGTGTCCATGAGGAGGAATGCGATGAAAGCTTTTCGGTGTTTTTGTTTAAGAATCAAGAATGGTGTCAGTTTTTTTTTATATTGAAAAAGGGAATGGGGAGTAAGGAAGTGATTAAAAGAAAAATTGAAAACTTAGAGAAGGCTTTGGAAAAGGTGATCTTTAAGATTGTTTGGCTTTTTTTAATATAGAAAAAAGATCTGGACTCACTATCTTACTACTCAATGATGTGTCATTCTCTTGAAATTCTTAGTGCCTAAACTTGATCATAGGCAAAAACTTAAGCTTTAGTTTTGAAAGTCTTAAGCAAAGCAAATAAGATTGTATGAAAAAGTTTAACTCTTTTTCTTGAGAAATCCTCTTGAGCTGAATGTTAAATCATCAAGTTTTCTTTCAAGTATGAAATAAAAAAAAGTTCAAGTGATATTTAAAATAGAAGTTTAGAAATTCAAACCCATCCTCATGTGCCTTCAAGTACACTTTCAATTAGTTTAAGACATACATTGATTCCGTTGGGTTCTTTACATCAAAACCATTCAAAATAAGAGAGATCGAAGAGAGGGACGATAGTGAGCCCAGAAAACAAGTTTAGCTACTCATGAATAATGTAAAACAAGACATGTAAATAAAACAAGGCATACCCGTGAATTGGAGAAGAAGAGAAGCTTTGAACCTTTATTGATGTCACTTCAACTTCAGATTACAATCACTCTTTTCCTCTTTCTCACTTGTATCTGAACTGAATTACAAATAAAGAAACAGAGATACAACTTCTCAATCTATCTAACAAAGAACCTAAACCCTAAAAAGAAAGAGAAAAACTTAAACTAATTTTTGGTCCCTTTTTCTCTAAAAAATGTGGTATTTATAAGGAAAAACATAACAATCACCTCTGTCTTTAAATCTCCGAGTTGACACCGCAAATGGAGCTTTCCTAATTGTTGACTACTACCGGCATTTAAGCCGCAGATGGTAGTAGTCGTTATTGATAATTTATGCAGGGGAACACCGATAAATTGCAGCAATCTCCTGGGGACAATGCTTAGAGCAGAGCCAGGGTCGATATGAATCCTCTTGACATGAGTAGAGCCGAATTATCCTGTGTAATACAAAGGTCTGTCATGCTGATTGCCCTTGATCAGTGTGTCTTCAAATGAGAATATGATATTAGGAACTTCTTGCATCAACGAACAACATTGAGGGCATGTAGTTCCTTCATTTACAGAGATGGCAGGTACTTACGTCAGAAAAGTTTCTGAATTAGCAAGTGCATCCCGGAGTGCTTTTCTCATTCCTTGAAAAGGCGGAGCAGCTCATGTAGAGTGATACGAGCTAGGATATTGGCAAGTTCTGCCAATATGTCAAAACAGAAAGGCGCTTTGAGGTTCCGAAAATTATCCTTCTTCAGGGATTTATCAAATCGTACCTCTTTACCTTTATCCTTTTGAAGGGAGACGTAGGAACCAGGACCGACGTAGTAGCTTCATGTCCGCAGCTCAAAAGGCATAAAGAATTTCATCATTGTTTGAACTACGCACAAATTATAGAAAAACTTAATCTTACTAGAATCATTTAGAGAAATCATTTAGTGGCAAGAAGAGGGTCGAATCCATAGAGATCTGTTTAAAACTCAATTTTTAAAAATCTGAAATCTAATTTAAATCTAGTTTGGAAAATCTTTGAATGAGAAAGTGTAGTCATTATTTAAGAGTTAAATTTATATAAACATTAAGAACATGAACTTAAGAGGAGAAAAATATTAACCATTGTGAAGACTAAGTAAAGCGATAGAGAAAGAAAGAAAAAGAGAGAAGGTGAAGAGACAGTTAAAAATCAGAATCGTCACAAGGCTTGGTTTACTCTTGTCTCTTTCCTTCGAACGATGCTGAGATTATGTGAAGTAGTAGTACTAGAAACTACAAAGAGAAGATGACAAGCATGGGATTATTAATGAAAGCATAGAATAAAACATGAAATAAAAGAGTAAAATTGCATCATAGAAATATAAAGAAAGAGTAGAAATTCTTAGATTGAGACGGCGTATGATTTTGATGGAGAACACTGAATTTCATTAATAAATCACCGTTACAATCTCTCAGATCTCTTTAACTCATATTATTGCACACACAACTCTCTTCTCGTGGCTTTACAGCCTTCCAATGTACATTTTATATCTAAAATGTCAGTATTTATAGGCAAAAAGGTAAGGGAGAGAGTATACGAAGATAGGGGGAGCAAATGCTCCCTCAGATCTCTTAGGATTGTCGCGGATTAACAAGGAACGCCGCAGATCCGTGGCATATATCTGGCCGTTGTAGGCTATCTAAAAATCACTGAAGACAAGTCGTCAAAAAGTAGAATCCAAACTCCAGACGCAGGGCTAGTCATCGCCATCAGTGCAGCACCAAGACGTGAGGGTTGAAACCCGCGTCTCGACATCACTGCGAGGACCAAAGACGTGAGGGTTGTGTTGGCCCAAGGTTACAATCACCCATGTTTAGTGTGTTTTGATGATTACAAAACATATTAGTTATTTGTACTAATATTGCTTATTGTTTAAGTGTGTTTCAGGTTTCTAACTCTACTAAAAGGTTTACACCCTAAAAGAAAGTGTTTTGGACTCAAGACAACTCAAAGTGGGCTCAAGACTCAAGTGTTGAAGATCATATGGTGAAAAGCCCTTCTTGAAGAACTTGAAGTCTTTAGAACCAATGTAAGAATTAGAATGTTAAAGTTTGAGTTTTGGATATTGGCTCTAGGATACACACACACACACAAAATTTGGTTTTGTTAAAATGTGTGTTTTGTATTTGAGTTTTCATGTTTTAAATTAGGTTTCATGCCTTAAAAATTATTTACATGACTATATTTTACAAAAATAAATACCATGTTTAGATCTTGTTTATATACCCCTACTAGTATATTACTTAAGTTTCCTTACAGTCAAAAATTATTTTGCAAAATTTTTCAAGTCAAAATATACACTGTTTTCCTATTTCAGGCTGACCGGCCGACCGGCCCGGTCGATCGGCCACTGTGCCTGGACGTGCACGTCTGTGCACGTCCTACGTCGACCGAGCGGTCGACCGTCTGAGAGCAGGAGTGCTCTCGGGTTTTCTGGGTCAACCGCCCGGTCGACCGCTAGAGGAAGACTGAGAGCAGGATTGTTCTCGGGTTTTCTGGGTCAACCGGCCGGTCGACCGCCAGAAGACCCGAGCCAACGGCTCTTTGACCAGCTGAGCTGGCGGTCGACCGGACCGGTCGACCGCCAAGCCTGCTGCTGCCCAACGGCTCTTTCCTCTTTTGTGCAATTCTGAAATCTGTTTTTTGATCTGTTTTTTGGCAGACTTTTACAGGGTTTTTCAGTTCTTTTTCAGAGCAAATAAGCTCTAAATAAATTGTTTTAAACCTATTTTTCTCCCTATAAATAGAGGAGATGACTCTCTTACAAAATACCAAGAAAAATCCTCTAGTTTTCAAAGTTTTCAAAAGAGAAAAGAAAAGTGTTTAAGCTCTCCATTTCCAATTCTTTCTTGAGCTATTTTTCAGTTGTGTTCCCTTGCAAAATCATCTCTACAACTGAGTTTTTCTCACTACACTTCATAGAGCCAAAAATCCCTACTCATTCTATAGTGAAGTTGTAAAAAGAGTGAGAGTGTTGTAAAAGAGTTTGGTGATCTTGTTGTGATCACTCTTGTTCTTGTACCTCTTCTTATTCTTGTGGAGACACCTCTTCGGTAGAGGTTATTGTACTTGGTGGAGCTCGGTGCTCGGGTCTTCGGTAAACCATTGTAAGGCGTCCTCGGTGGATAGTGGAAACCCTTCACGGAGGTGAAGGCGGGGAGTAGAGCGGTGGCTCGAACCTCGAAACAAACATCTTGTGTTTGCGATTGCCTTGTGTCCATTCTTGCTTTAAATTTCTATTGCACTATATTGCTTTTCTGTGATCTTGTTTCTTCCTTTGTGCCTTTATTTCAAGCTTGTGATACTTGTGATATATTGTGTGCATCTCATTATTCATCCATCATACTTTGCGTTGTTCGATCAATTCTCATACAACAAGGTTGCATTGCGCACCTCTAACCCATTCAAGGGGAATTGGGAGGAAGGAGTTCAGAACCTCTCACGGGTATTCGGCTCTTAGTCTTGTTTTGAGAGATCGTTGCATCATTCATCATACTTAGTTTTAAAAAGATTGTTAGATTAGCAATAACACCTATTCACCCCCCCCTCTAGGTGTTTGTCAGGTTGAAACTCGCATCTCAGCATTATTGCAGTGCCAAGACGCAGAGTCTAAAACCCACGTTTCACGCGAAGCTTGACGCAGAGCTGGAAACCCGCGTCTCTCAAGCATTACTTTAGCAGCAAAACGCAAGGCTCAAAACCTGCGTCTCAGTTGTAACTGCCCTCATTACTGGGTCAATTACTACCCACATAGTGAGGGAGTTAACCCCCATTATGGAGTATTTTTACGGGACACGTTTACCCCCTAAAACCTCTATAAATAGCCCAGTTTGCTATGGAAAAGGGATCGAAAAGAAAAAGGTGGGATCATTCTTGGTAAAAGAACTGCGGTCATAAGCCGTAGAAACACCAAGATTTTCAGCTGAAAAGAAAGAGAGAGTTCAACTCTTCTAACAACTTGATGCGCATAAGTTTGTCTTTGCCTACACTTTCTTTGAGATTATTGGCGGACAGAATCTGTGTTACTTCGTCTACTATCCAAAGGGAGAATTCCTAAAAGGTCCTGACGTTCACCCGTCAACGGAAAATAAGATCACTTTTCACCGCCACATCAAGAACCCGGCACTAAACAAAGGGAGATTCAAGTTTGAATATCTTCCCTCTCTTGTAAGAGGATTATTGATCCGCTGTAATTTTCTTTACAATCAAATAAAGAATTTACTTCTCGATCTTCAATTTTCCCACCAAACAAGAGATGGCGATTCCGCTGGGGACAACTTTCTCTACTGACGAGCAAGTTGTGGCGCAAGGTGACGTCATTTATATAGAAAAACAATCGAATCACTTGTCGTGGAGTTTGACCAGGCAAAGTATGAAGAGTTCCTCTCTTCCGACTCCAAGAGCCCTAAGGCGCGGGTCTACCGCAAAGTCTCCTCGGGTACTTGCTCTCGAGTCCGCTCTGAGATCCCCTCAGACACGACTGGCAAGAAGGATGTCGTGGCTAACCGCATCATACGTAACGCCCACGTCAGCGTCTTCTATGAGACCTAAGTGGTTAACGTTGCCGATGTTCAGCCCGTTCATGCCCATCCCCTTCCTCAGCACCAAGTTATCGGGGGTTCCCATCAACCCGTACGGCATAACCAGAATGCTGAGCGATGACAGAGACGGCATGCGCGTCAACTGCAAGCTGAAACAACTGTCTGCCCAACATAGGTAGGACGCGGGGTTCAAGCCCGCGTTTCTTCTGAATCATGTCAAACACATGAAGTCCGCGTTTGGAAACCTAAACGTGAGGCTCACCAAACTTGTGTTTCTGAAGCTCCACTTCTAAAACGCGACGATTAGTAGCGCGAGGTCCGTGCCCCTCATCCGAGACACAAGACCCGCGCCTCACATTTATACGTAGGACCCAGAAGGCCTGCATTTCTCAAGCGTCGCTACCCAGATGCGACAATCAGCAACGCGAGAGCCGCGTCTCTTCTCAGCAGAGGCGCAAGATCGCGTTTCAGAGCCAAAACACGAGAGCTGTGTTTACCTTACAGGACGTGAGCTCCGCGTCTCAGAACCTTGCGTCTCAGCTTTGCGAAGTAAGGATAGCTCTCAAAAGCTGAAAAGCCCTCGACAATCCGCAGCCAATCTCTTCAATCCCCCTCCGCGGACCTAATAGATTATTTGACAAGGAAGAGGAGTGCTAATTTGATCACTCCATCTTGTTACTGTGAACGGCTTATCACAGCAATTCTCTCTGAGTGCCGCTGCAATTTACATGCGAGCCGACAGTCGATATTCAGACAGTCGACCCCAACTTCCCAGTCAGCTAAAAGAATCGCTCTCGCAGAAAGAGGACCTTCTCTGACGCGGAGTACCCTAAAATTACTGCAAACATGGCAAGTAGAAGTAGGGGAAAACAACCATTGGTCAGCTCCGACGAGCCTGACACGGAACCAAGAGGAGTGTATCGGCATACTCGCATTCGGACTGGAGCGATTGCCCCGATCAATTACAGTACCTTGGCTCGGGGCATTGAAGTAAATGACTCACATTCCACCGTTGCAGAGTCGCAGGCTTCAAACTCTTCCATAGAGAAGGAAGCCTTCATATACATGACAAATACTCCTGAGGAGACGGCCAGGCGCTTTGAGCAACAAGCCCAGGTCCAGAGGGAACAATTTGAGATGATTCGTGCTCAACAAGAATCCATCGATTCCCTCAAGCAGATGCTGACACAATTGCTTGAAGACAAGAGGAAGTCAACTGACAAAACCTACTCTAAAAAGTCTAAAGGCAAACGAAAAGAGAGAGAAAGCTCATCTTCTGTGCATATCGAGGAGAAAGAGCAATCTACTTCTGAGTCGTCTAAATCCTCATCTAAGGGGAAGGCAACCCGGACCATGGAAGGATTCATTCTAGAAGAATGAGTCAATTAGAGCAACGTCTAGAGGCCCTTACTAATCGGAAAGGCCTCCAAGAAGCAGGAGTGGTCCGGCCATATCCGGCCGAATGGGACCTTGTTCCATAGCCCCCCAAGTTCAAAGCTCCGACCCTACAGGCATTTGACGGCAAAGGGTCACCGAACCAACATATCTACTACTTCAAGTCTCAGACGGGGAACGTGGTAGATAATGATGCCATCTTGGCACGTTTGTTCATCGGCACTCTAAAAGGGCTTGCCTTTGAATGGTTCATGAAGCTCCCAGAAAGTTCCATTAAAAATTGGAGTGATCTGGAGAAGCTCTTCCTAACGCGCTTTTTTGAAGATGACTCAGAGATTATAATGCCTACTCTTTTGGCCACAAAGCAGCGAAAGGGAGAGTCAGTCAAATCATTTGTAGAAAGATTTCGGAATATGGCACTCCGATGTTCTAGCGGTATGACCCAAGTCACCCTGGTAGAAACATGCCGCCACAATCTACAAACATCCCTCCTAAACCCACTACAGAGTCAGCCAAGCCCTCCACGAAACAACTGGTGGAGAAGCAAAAAGAGCTCCAGTTTTCTAAAGCTCTCCCAAAGGACAACGTGGAAAGATCTACAACACTTTACCGCTTCGACGTACTGGCTCAACTGGCCTATACCCGGCTAGAATCACCCTTTACGAGCTCCTGAGGCTATCAAAGTCAACCAGAAAAGCTCTGAGGGTAGCCCTAGCTAATGCTGAGGTCTTCATAACCCAGATACCTGGTGAACCACGGGAGGAAGGTGTAGAGGATTGCCTCCATGCCTCCCAAAATTATCCTTGCATCACCTTCACGGTAGATGATATGCAGGTTAAGGCGAAACACGACCGGCTCCTATACTTCACAGGATATATTGGATCATCTGAAGTAAGCCGCATTCAGGTAGATCTAGGATCCGCATTGAGCATTATGCCTCGCCGGGTCATGCAACATTTAGGGATTCCTACTCACCGATTGAGCGCCACCCAGACTACCATTTATGGTTTCAATGCCAATGGTACGCGCCCAATGGGGAAGATCAAGCTCAAATGCCAAATTGGGGACTTAAAGTCTGAAGGGACGTGCTATGTGATCAACACCGACACTTCATACAATTTGCTGCTTGGACGACCATGGATTCATCATAATTCCATCGTCCCTTCCACTCTCCACCAAGTTATGAAATACATCGACGGAAGTGGGAAAGTACGAACGTTGATTGCTGAAAGGCATCCGTTCAAGGTGGTAGAGAACTATTTCACAGACTCTCTCCTGTATCAGAACTCTTTGGAAACAAACGAGAACCTACAACCAAAGGAACCAGACTCTGATAATGAAGCTGGCACTGAGCCAGAGAAAGAAGAGTGCATGTGAGAATTAGATCCACTTGTAATGAGTATTAATAAGCTCGATGTTAATAACACCGCCAATGATGTAGGCGGGTGGTATATTAATGAAGATTTAAATTTGACTTACTTTTCTATACTCGCTTCTGATTCAGTGCCATCAGACACTAGTACCGAAGTGGATAATGACCCTGATCGGTAATGGATGCTCTGACATCAATGCATGTACCAATGAAGTCATCCTTCGAAACGTACCAAGATGTAGGTGATGCGCAAGAATCAGTATTCATGGTTCTAGCAAGACGCAAAGGCCAACGACCAATTCTTTTCGGACAAATCAAGTCCGAACTGATGTCTCGTGAAGAGTCAGAAAGCGAGAATGAACCTCCTCAGTTCACCCATTATGAGCCAAATGTACTCAGAATGATGGAAAGCATGAGGTATGATCTGGCAAACAGTCCTGGGTTGAACTTCGGCATAGGAAGGATAACACTACTCTGGTCTTTCATTTCAAAAGGGAAAAGCCTTAGTTATTAGCATCAAACTCGTAGGGGTTTGGGTTATGTGTTAACCCCAATTTCGTCAGCCTCTGAGTCTGAAAAATTACTATACCATAACTATTCATCTGGCACGTCATCGCGGGAGTCAGACATTAGTGTCGGCAACATCTTCAGAGAACTTTCAGTAAACATGGTTTCAACAAGCCACCTGGAAGACAGAGATGAAGAGATGATCTAATCTGATACAAATCCTTGGATAAAACACCTAAATACTTGATTGAACTTTTTCCTGCACACAAAATATAAAATATTAGATCTGAGAATTAAAGGTGTGCACGTGCTCAATTCGAATCCGCGGTAGCAGTGGCTATGCGGGTCGTGATCCTCAGGGAGGGACTAGCGATGGAAGCGTTTGTAAGATTCTCTAAAATTTTTATTTATTTTATTAGTTATGATGGTATTTACAAGGAAGTGTGGTGAAAAGAATTTGAGAGAGATAGAGATAGAAATCTAAACTAAAGAAAGAAAGAAAGAAAGAAACACATACCTCTTCAGTCTGCTTACCTTTTGAACCGTTGCGATGATTTACCTTTTCTTGGAAGGCGTACAAGCATGGCGTATAGGATCGTCCGCCTTCTTAATCTACACTATGAAATAAAAGACAACTATGAAGACCTGTTCATCGCCATAGGCCATCAAGGGCTCTTCTTCGGCTAGGTAGTCTCGAAGCAGTTGGTTCTCATGGTGGGCAAGACATTAGAGAGAAAATAGAAGAAAGCAAATACTGAGATACACAAGATTAAACAAGAACAAAAAAACAAAAATAATAAAAGAACAAAAACAAACCTCGATTCGATTATTAAACAATGGTGGAAAAATAAAACTTACACCGACTGTCACCATCAGTACAAGTAGATCCCTTCCTCCATGAGAACATCATCTCCTCTCAGTTTTTACAAAAAGGAAAAAAAAATAAAAATTACAATGGAGGAAAGAAAATCTAAACTACAAGAAGAAAACCTAAACCCTAGATTTGGCCCTCTGGCTCTGCCTCTGGACGCCCCTTCTCTGTTGCTCTGTAGGGGTATTTATAGGAGATATAGGAAGTAGAGTCCCAGTACAACTCCTCAACGAAAACGCATCACCAACCGCCTCAGGATTGCCGCGGAAACGGGAATTTTGCCGCGGAAACGCGGCACTTTTGTAGCCAAATGCCACGCGCTTTCTCGCGTGGCATCCTCTGGTCCGTCCATCTGGGTTTATCCTTCTGGAAATTGAATCTAGGCTCTTCATCTTTAGATTTGGATATAACTTGGGAATCAAGTTACCTAGATCCCAAATCTTTTATCCACGAATTTGTGATCTTAAATTCTCCTTCTTTGGCTTTTATCCTCATCTGCAAGTGTTTAGGGTTGAATAGAAGTCTATCCTTCCCTCTTCTCTGATATTTGCAACTTTGGCCCTTGTGTATTTGCAATTTTGACATTTGGTATTTGCACTTTTGCACTTGGGCTTCAAACATGGGCTTTTGGGCTCTTTTTAGGCTTTAATTCTTTCTTTTTATTATTTCGAGGCCTGCACACAATAAATTACAAAATATTAATAAATGTGTAGAATTAAATGAATAAATATGAAAATGTGATGGTAAATGTTATGATAAAAATGCATTTTTCACTACCAATTACACCCCCACACTTATCTTTTTGCTCATCCTCGAGTAAAAACAAAGAAAAAGAAAAAGAAAAGAAAAATTAATCTAACCTAACTCACTTTCGTAGGAATCACGGTTGCACTTAGCATGTGCAACAAGCCGTTAAACCTCTAGGTTACCCTAGAGGACGAGTGTTGTGTCGTGAGAGTTTTCAGCGGATTGCACCCACAAAATCCATAAAAGGTAAATATTTGAAATACGTTTGAAGAGACTAAGTAATCTATAAGTTTTAGGATTATCATTTTTATTCATTCTTCAAACTTAGTCTTTATAAAGTAAATTGTTTTCATTTTTAAGTAAGGATCAAAATTGAATTTTGTGTATAGTCTTTTTCGTTACCAAAAATCATATGCATCCTTATGAATTTTTACTAGGAATTCCTTGACTTGGACTCTCATGCCTCTTTATTTTTTTCTTCTTTTTTTTTAATATGTATAACTCATCTAATTTTCTTTCGTGTAAGCATCAAGGCTTCTTGAGGCCCTCATACCTAACTAATTGATTATTAGATATGTTAATACATATATTATATTTCTTAGTCTTCTTAGGCTTTCTAATCCACCCATGTAGCGAACTTAAAGTCGGTGGCTCCCAAACCGGTCGGCTTTAGGGCACCAGGTGAGAAAACACCCGCGGACTCAAATTCGAGTGAACTAGGCCACAAAACTAAGAGCTTTATTTTATTTATTACTCACCTTTAGGCGTGAATACTTATGCTTCTTGAGGCACATGTATCCAGCTTAATTGGTTAAATTTTTTTTTAAGGATATATTTTTTTTTATGAGGCACAAGGGTCTTTGTCTTAGAATCCTAGATATGCATTAGGTATGCAAATTTCATTAAGGTAAAAATCAAGACTAACTACTTATTCAATTTCTCCTCCTATACCTAAAAATTCAACAATTTATTTATTTTGACCAAGTTTTTAGAAATCCTAATCATGATTTTCCTAATTCTTAAGACTAACTTAGATTTCTTTCAAAAGATAAGTCAAAATATTGTCCTTTTTATAAGTTTTTTTTTCAGATTTTTTTTTATTAGCAAATTTTTGTTAGTTTCTAACTATGTTAGCATGTTAGTAAAGCCTACCCCCACACTTATCTCATGCATTGTCCTCAATGTATGAATGAATGCATATATGCATGAAAAAGAACAAGGGAAGGCAGAAGTTACCTAAAGGTGGTGGTTCCGGTGGTGGTCTAATTGGCCCACGAAAGGCGGCCTAATCAAGATAATGTGGTAGTTCACGGGACCTACCTTTATTGACCTCTTTTTTATTTACATATTTACAGTCCCCAGAATGAATAGGATCATGGAAGATCCTCTCGTGAAACTTACTCCCTTTACATGACCAGTCCTGGAAAATCATCACAGAGTCATGGTCTATACCTATGTCAATCAAAAGAATGTGACTTGATAGAATGGTTGATTTGGACTCAAGAATGATCGGTTCAGGAACTAATACCGACTCAGGAAAGAAACTCAAATCAAGTAAGGGTTCAGGAGTCAGGCTAGGTTCAAGAATTGGGTCCAAGTCAAGAAATTGAAACTCAAGTCCACAATCATTTTCCCACAATTGAATGTGACTTAATGTTGGTGATTCAAGTTCAGGAATGATAGGTGTGGGAATCAAAACTGACTCTAAAATATTACCTAAGTCGGGTAACAAAACAGGAGTCAATAATGATTCGGGAATTTGAACTTGATCATAGATTTGGGAATCTAGGTCACATATCTCATTGAGTTCAATCTCATAAAAATGAGAACTTGCCAATTTATCCATGGGACTTTAAAAATTGCACAATTGGTCAAGTTCAATATGATCATCAAAAATGGGTGATTCAATTTCATGATGAATTGGAACAGGATCCAATGTTGACTCGGGAAAAGTGAAATCAGGTGGAGACACTGGAATCATTATTGAATCAGGAAATAAAATTGAATCATCAAGTGGGAGATCATGATCATATTCATGCTCAAGTTCTATTTCAGGAAAGGAAAAACTTGCCAAGTTATCAAAATTTGAAGTTTCGACAAGTTCACATGATGGTACTGAATTAGAATCTTGTTGTCCAAAGCAACTTGGTTCGTCGGCTCTAAGAGAGTGGTCATCGATATCAGAAATGGCCGAACTGTGAGAACATAAGGATTGAACCATCAGATCTATGTCACGATCACGGGCTAATCTAGCCTGAGTCATGGCTGCAAGCATCCTTTCATAGTCGATAGGTGCATGATGATGGTACTGAATTAGAATCAAAATTTGAAGTTTCGACAAGTTCACATGATGGTACTGAATTAGAATCTTGTTGTCCAAAGCAACTTGGTTCGTCGGCTCTAAGAGAGTGGTCATCGATATCAGAAATGGCCGAACTGTGAGAACATAAGGATTGAACCATCAGATCTATGTCACGATCACGGGCTAATCTAGCCTGAGTCATGGCTGCAAGCATCCTTTCATAGTCGATAGGTGCATCATGCTGTGATTGGACTTGAAAAGATGAAGTGTAATCGTGATGAAGTTGTGAGTCGGTGGACTCACGCATTATCATGTCTGCGATTGATGGTAATTTTTGCTTGGACTCGTGCATACTTATCATTTCCCCGATAGATGGTATTCTATTCTGAATGGGTGGATCAGAGTATGACTCTTGGGAATATTGTGGACAAGGTGGAAACGAAGGACAAGTCGGTTGAAAATTGGACTCGGGGGAAGCGAAACCCATGAACTCTATGAAGAGTTGAAAGTATGAAAATTATGGTCATAAGATGGGGAGCATGGGTTATATACATTCGGATAAGACCATTCCGGCACACTAGGTTAGTCAAAATTATGATATGCCGGGTTGGTAATATCCGAAAAAGGTGTGTAATATGGATTAAAATTGGAAAAATTGTTATATGCCATATCACACAAACACAAACAAAAGAAAAGAAAACAAACAAATAAACAAACAAAAAGAAAAAATTCTAACCTAAGTTAGGGTAGACCTATGACCTAGACGACTCCTAACTGGTTAGACTGTCCACGGGAGGTAGGGTGCAGACTTTGACCACAAGTTAATAAGCCAGGTCAGGGCAAGATTGGTGGGAGGTTTTCCGTCAAAGATGTTCCTTAATTAAATAACCACCAATCTTCGGGCTTTCGGCCCTCAATCCCCTTCCTAGACACTGATTTGGCAAGAGTCAACTTCCAGCACCGTTCTCCCTTAGGATAATCTCCTAATTGAGTCCGAGAAGTCCCTAGGGCCAACGTCTAGTCAATTTTTAATTAGGGTTAGGGTTTTGAGTGCTTGGATATGATTTTTGGGCCAAGGAAGGGTGATTAAATCCCCACCTTATCTTGTTAATGGGTTATGCCCTTAAGATAAATTTGTGCAAGTGTACAAAATATGTAAATAAGAATCACTCAAAGCATCAACCAAGAGATGAGTCCTATTCTACATGCAATGCGAACGTACCTTGCTCCAGCACTCTTCAACAGTAAAAATAAAGGAATTGAAAAGACACGTGCCTAGGATGCAAACGTCTAATCAATTTTTATCTTCTACAACAAATATTTTACTGTTGATTTATTAGCAGTGTACAGGTTTATCACAGAACAAAATTTAACAGAGCAGTAAACAAATATTTCAATTCACAGCAACCTGCAGAAAACCTAGTCAGTAGTTCACTACTAAGGCCGCGGAAACGCGGCTATTGCCGCGGAACCGCGGCGCAAAAGTAGACTCTGCTGCTCTGCCTTCGAGGGCAGAGGCACAGAGTTGCTATATGTCCTTGCTGCTGTTTCCTGTTCTCCAAACCTGCAAACAGAAAGAATAAAAGAATTAGTTAATAATTTTTTTTTTTTTAGAGAAAAACTTACCGTCCCTCCCCGGCAACGGCGCCAAAATTTTGATTGAACTTTTTCCTGCACACAAAATATAAATATTAGATCTGAGAATTAAAGGTGTGCAAGTGCTCAATTCGAATCCGCGGTAGCAGTGGCTATGCGGGTTGTGATCCTCAGAGAGGGACTAGCGATGGAAGCGTTTGTAAGATTCTCTAAAATTTTTATTTATTTTATTAGTTATGATGGTATTTACAAGGAAGTGTGGTGAAAAGAATTTGAGAGAGATAGAGATAGAAATCTAAACTAAAGGAAGAAAGAAAGAAAGAAACACATACCTCTTCAGTCTGCTTACCTTTTGAACCGTTGCGATGATTTACCTTTTCTTGGAAGGCGTACAAGCATGGCGTATAGGATCGTCCGCCTTCTTAATCTACACTATGAAATAAAAGACAACTATGAAGACCTGTTCATCGCCATAGGCCATCAAGGGCTCTTCTTCGGCTAGGTAGTCTCGAAGCAGTTGGTTCTCATGGTGGGCAAGACATTAGAGAGAAAATAGAAGAAAGCAAATACTGAGATACACAAGATTAAACAAGAACAAAAAAAATAAAATAATAAAAGAACAAAAACAAACCTCGATTCGATTATTAAACAATGGTGGAAAAATAAAACTTACACCGACTGTCACCATCAGTACAAGTAGATCCCTTCCTCCATGAGAACATCATCTCCTCTCAATTTTTACAAAAAGGAAAAAAATAAAAATTACAATGGAGGAAAGAAAATCTAAACTATAAGAAGAAAACCTAAACCCTAGATTTGGCCCTCTGGCTCTGCCTCTGGAGGCCCCTTCTCTGTTGCTCTGCAGGGGTATTTATAGGAGATATAGGAAGTAGAGTCCCAGTACAACTCCTCAACGAAAACACATCGCCAACCGCCTCAGGATTGCCACGGAAACGGGAATTTTGCCGCGGAAACGCGGCACTTTTGTAGCCAAATGCCACGCGCTTTCTCGCGTGGCATCCTCTGGTCCGTCCATCTGAGTTTATCCTTCTGGAAATTGAATCTAGGCTCTTCATCTTTAGATTTGGATATAACTTGGGAATCAAGTTACCTAGATCCCAAATCTTTTATCCACGAATTTGTGATCTTAAATTCTCCTTCTTTGGCTTTTATCCTCATCTGCAAGTGTTTAGGGTTGAATAGAAGTCTATCCTTCCCTCTTCTTTGATATTTGCAACTTTGGCCCTTGTGTATTTGCAATTTTGACATTGGTATTTGCACTTTTGCACTTGGGCTTCAAACATGGGCTTTTGGGCTCTTTTTAGGCTTTAATTCTTTCTTTTTATTATTTCGAGGCCTGCACACAATAAATTACAAAATATTAATAAATATGCAGAATTAAATGAATAAATATGAAAATGTGATGGTAAATGTTATGATAAAAATGCATTTTTTACTACCAATCAATACTCTCTGGGATACTCGCTTTGAACAGCGCGAGCCACCTGTTGGGTCCCGCTCTTATACCAAATGTAGGATCTATAATCAAATCAACACAAACACTAGATAGGAAGGATTAATTGTTAAGCAAACATATAAGTAAACTTGCAATAAGGAAAACAAATCTCAGAAATTCACAAACGCAAACAAAGAGATTTATCCTGGTTCGGTCCTTGTGACCTACACCCAGTCCCCAAGCCACCCGCTTGAGATTTTCCTTTATCCTTGATCTTGCCACCCAAAATCAATACAACATGTACACCACTTGTCGAATCCCCTTCTCCAAATGTGTACACCTTCTCTTCCACCAAGAGAACACCTTCTCTTCCACCAAGAGAATACCTTTACCTTTGTACAACTGCCTCTTCAACCAGAAGCCTCCCGTGTACAAATAAAAACTTTGAGAATTACAATACTTTTCCTATAGCCTTGGTACAGATGTGTATGTGGACAAGGTTCAGTATAGGAAAGATGAACTTCAGAGAACTTCACTAATGGAATTGTCTTTTGGTGAATAACAGAAGTTAGGAAATCAGTTTTCAGGTTTTTCTGGAATTTGGCTTTGGAAAACTGAATGAAAATCTTGTTTGTCTTAACCTTTGGCCTTAGGAATAACTTCCCTATTTATAGCTGTAGACTAGGGTTAGTTAGGGTAGTTATACACCAATTCAGATGATATAGACGTTGGAAAACGTTGCCAAAAGGATCAGATAAAGAAAACTGTCCAACAGTCAGAAACTGCCTATAGTCGACTTGAGATATGAGTTAGTCGATTAAGTTGGGCAATTTATACTGGGTTAGTCGACTAATATTGGGTATAAGTCGACTACAACATCTATTAGTCGACTATATAAACTGTTAAGTCGACTAACAGTGACAAACAGAGAGTTGGGATCTTTCAGGACAAAAGATAGTCGACTAGGGAAATCTATAAGTCGACTATACCATGTATTAGTCGACTAGGGAAATATATAAGTCGACTAATAACATTATTAGTCGACTAATCATTTTTATAAGTCGACTAATCATCCTATTAGTCTACTAATAGGCAGGGTCAAGTCTACTAATAGGAAGGGTCAAGTCTACTAATAGGCTATGATATATGTGTGTGCATCAAGGCTTTTACATGCTATATCTTCTTTACAAATCACAATACCTCAACCCTCTTTGGCACAACTTGATCATGTCGAACTCTTGATTCTTCATGTGTTTAGAGCTCCAAATGTCATGCATCGCAAACGTCTTCATCGAAACATGTACCAACATTCTCCCCCTTTTGTTGGCCCAAAGGCCTTTCACTCTAGTTTTGATGATGATTAACTCATGTAGTTATGTGTACTAATTATCTTGTGATTTTAGTTTCTGTTTATTAATCAAGATATTAGTTGGTGTTTAGCTTCAATAAGATGAATTGGAAGCTTGCACATGTTGATTCAAGAGCCCGCGCATCAAAGATCATACATTGCACTTGCTCGGTGAATCAAGAGTTTTTGGATCGAGCCTACTTGGAGATTGCGCTCTAGCTTGGAGATTGCGCTCTACAAGAAGACTTAGGTATCCATAGTTTTAGTTTGGGTTTAGATCCTAATTGTAAAGATTAGAATAGTATGATAAGCTCAAGTTCACAACACACACCTTTCATGTTTTGATTTTCAGTTTTAGGTTTAACCGATCTTGGTTTTCATGAATAGATTTTTTATCAAAACAAGTTTACATGGTTTATGTATATTAGATTTGTTCTATATACATGCATGCTTCAATTGTTTAGACAAACTTTGTTTGATAATCTATTCCATGTGTTTTATGTTTTGGTATTTACAACAAAACATATTTTTGGACTTAATGACAAAAATCATGATATATATATGTTTCTTGTATATTGAATTTCTATTCATATACAATATGCTTCAAAGTGTTTAAATATCATATTTTTGTATCATGGATAAGTTTTAGACAATGTGTATTTTCTATTCAAAATACAAGGTTTTAGAAAATACGGTTTTTGGTTTTTGGCAAAATTTCTATGACACAAAAATAGTCAAATATGTTTGAAATTTGTGTTAGGATTTTTAACACAAGTTTGTATTTCAATATAAAATGATAAACTATTTTTGTGGAATTTTAGAGATTTTGTGGGATTTATTATAATATTTTTCCCCAGATTTCAGACCTGATTTTTGTCTGCCAGGCTTGGCCGGTCGACTGGTACGGTCGACCGCACCAAAGAAGCCAGTCGACCGTTCCGGTCGACTGACGTGCACGGATACGTGCACGCAGGCTGACACTGCATCCGGTCGACCGAAGCGGTCGACCGACAGAGAGCTGTTTGCTCTCAGGTATTTTCGGTCGACCGAGGCGGTCGACCGGTAGCGACAACGGTTCTAAATTTGACCGTTGGGCGGTCGACCGTCCCGGTCGACCGGAAGGCTATTTCTGGCAAAAGTTCTGTAAACGGCTATTTTCTGTAATTGCCTATAAATACCCCATTTGAGAGAGGTTTTCTCTAAGATTTTCTGTGCGAATTTTTGCTGATTCTCTGGTGTTTTCAAAGCAATCAAAAGAAGTTTTTGAGCTTGAATTGTACAATCCATTTGGTGTTTTCATTAGGGTTTGGAAATCAAAGAAAGGGTTTTTGGGAAAGAATTTTGATTGAACTATTCTATCTTGATTTCTTGATTTTTCCCAAGGATTTTCTTTGTGATTTCTGATTTCCATTCCTTTGGTTTTCTCCACACTTGAGCAAAAATCTACTATCTATATCTATAGGTTATTTGTGTGGAAGAAGAAGTTGTTTGTGTTGTTGTTGTGACCACCAAGTTGTAACCCAATCTTTTCTTATCTTTGTGCTTTGGGTTGTATCCCTCTAGTTGAGAGGTGATCCTTGTATTGGTTGGTGATTGGGAGTTTGTTGTATTGGTTTGGAATTTGCCTCAAGGAGGAGGTTGTGATTGTTGGAGTTTGCCTCAGGGAGGAGGTTGTAAAGAGAGGAGTTGGGTACTCCTTGTAAAGGGTCCTAAGTGGACGAGCTAGTGGAAATCCTTCGTGTGTCGAAGGCGGGGATGTAGAGCTGGGTGCTCGAACCTCGATAACATATCTTGTTGTTTACGCTTGATCCATTGGCTCTCTATATCTCTCTCTTTACTTTGTGCCTTGCCTTATTCATATTGTGCATTCATATTTGCTTGGCTTGGTTGTGTGTGAATCATTTGTTGATCACACTTGAGTGTAATTTGCATTAAGTTATTAAATTCCGCATTTAGTTCATAGATTAGCATTGTCACCTATTCACCCCCCCTCTAGGTGACTTTTCAATTGGTATCAGAGCTAGTGCTCCTGATATTTAGGTTTAACCACCTAGGAGTGATCTTGGTTTGCTAATCTTCATTTGCATTTTCATTTGCACTCATACTAGTTTGCACTCATGGCTAGCCCTCCTATGTTTGACCATTTTAGATTTGACTCTTGGAAGGTTGACATGATTAGACATCTAAAAGGACTAGGACATTTAGTTTATCAAGCCATCACTATAGAATCCCTCCCTAATAGTAGCAAGCATAAGAAGGCCAATGCATTAGCCCTTAGGACACTTCTAGCATCTCTAAATGAACATCTTTTACCTATTTTTGATCGCTATGATTCGGCTTTTGCAGTTTGGAGCATCTTAACGTCTCCCGAGCTTCCAAGGATCATCAACAATTTGAGGAGATCCAAGAGAGACATGTCCAAAGATAAATGCTTCATGGTCCAAGGGAAAGACTCCCTTGAGGTACACTCGGATTCCCCTCTTGATGATAGCTCTAATTCTTATTGCCATGGTTGTTTTGAGGTTCAAACTTTAAATATGGAACTTACTCAAAAGCTTGAAAAATTCTTAGAAAACACAAACTTTTGAAAGAGAATAATCTTGTTTTGAAAAATGAATTAAAGGATTTATGTTCTAATTTTGAAGTGATTTTGCAAGAAAAAGAAGAGATCACTAGTGAACGTGACTCACTACAATCTCAACTTGAACTTGCACTTAAAGAGATTGAAGATTTGAAAAACAAAAATGGCTTTGATGATGTTGTAGAACACAATGAGGTTTTGTCTTCTAGATTGGATCTTGTTTTCAAAGAAAATCTTACTTTGAAAAATAAAATTGATTCAATTACAAAAGAATTGGATTTGGTTTTGATTAAAAATAAATCTTTACAAAATGAGATTGATATTCATGTTTGTCATGCTAGTGTGGCTTCTACTTCTTGCACTCCTATAGCATGTTCCACTTTGTCTTCTAGCATAGAAAATGATATAAACAATTTGAAGAAAAGTGTTGATTGTTTGGGCTCCACTTTGAGCCATTGTGTCATGAATCACTCTCGTTTGGAATCCTTGGTTCGCAAGAAACAAGTTCCAACCTTGCATGCACACTCATCTATGCATACACATGCTTCTCATGATCACCATCATCATATGTATGCTCACGTGTACACATGTACACATTGTGGTCGAAAAAGCCATCTTGCTAGATTTTGTTATGATCTTTTACATGTTGAAAATTTAGCAAATAATCTTATTTGGGTTAGAAAGGATACTAACCCCCGTGGACCCACAAGAAAATGGGTACCAAGATCCACCTCTTTGATGTTTGATGTAGGTGGAGGCTCTCGCGTCACGTGAGGGTATTGGTGCCTTGAGGTGGATGCATTCTAAGCTAAAAGGAGAACCATTTGGATGCTTCACTCTCAAGGAGATTTGGTGGGAGGACCATCATGTTTTGGAGACATGGAGAGTTGCCCCTTTGGTTTTGGTAACAATCCCTTACTCCATTTAGTGTTTACATGCTTTTCATTATAGCATGTTGTGTTTTATTGTCCATTATGCTTGTGCCATTATATTAAAGTTGTACATGTTTAGCTACTTGAGCACCCATGCTTCATTTGGAATCTACATTTAGTGTCTCACCTTGTTTAAACTAACATGTATACTTTAGATCTAATGTACATGCATATGCACAATGATCATATGATATTCATGATTCTATGATTTCGTGTTTTAATGATTCATGTGTTGATTAGTATGTTCATTGCTATACATGTATTGCAATTTGTGATCACCATTGTTTATATGATTCCATATTTTGTGTTTTCACAATTGTTTTGATATTATGTATATCTTGATTCTTATAGCATATGAATTTACATAAGGATCATTTTTAGAATAATTGTTGATTTATGACTTATTTTATGCTTTATGATTTGAATATATGCTTAGATGTTAGTTTTCATGAAAACTAGGAGTTATACTTGTACATAGAATGGGCCACAAATAAACCTTTATATATGTTTGTGCTTGGATGCCTATTTGTACTCATTAGATGTGCTAGTATAGTCTAGTTTTGATGATTCATGCATTCAAACATGTATTCCTCATTTTTGATATGTTTTTATGATCATGTGTTTTCTATGATAAAGTGTTTTCACTTCATGTATATGTCTATTTTGCCAAACCTTAAGATATACATGTATGCCCCTTGAGTCATTTGCTTTTCATGCAAATCTATATTTTGGACTCAATTGTGTTTAGGGATATGTATGTATACTTTTGCTTTGTCTAAACATACATATACCTTGAAGTATAAATTGACTTTTAATGAAGAGTTTAGATTTTCATGTTTTTAGGAGATTTCCTTTAGTAATGAAAATTTAGTTTTCATATGTTTATATTTTAAAGGAATTTCAATTGAGCTTAAATGCCTATTTTCATGTTGATATGTGTCACACAACACTTGTACACTCACCTTATTTAATGTTTTCTCATGACTTAGTTTTCATGAGTACAAATTGTGCTATATGGATTTTGAGTGTTTTAGTGCCATGTGGTTTACATGCGTCTTCATGAAAAATATTTTTATTATTCCTTACTTGAAGGATTTCGTACTAGTTTACCCTCAATTTAACTAGTTGCGATATTCTTCATTTTGGTAGAGATTTTCAAACATACTATAATTTCAAATCTATTTTTGAAAACCCCTACCATCTAAGGGTGGTTGGATGGGAGATCATGTTCATGTATGCTTTATAATGAAAATCATTTTAAACTTGCACATGATTGGGTGGTAGTTAATATGAGATATACACTTGATCTTATTGTTGTTTCAATTGGTATCATTGAATTCTTTCAATTGGTATCTAATCTTGACATCCTTTTGTATACTCATATATGTTTTGTTTTATATATATGTATGCATACACTTCATATAGTATCAATTTACAATTGGTATCTATTTCTTACATACATATATAGATGATTTATTTGTGCTTCAAGATATATGCACAAATTTTGCTTATGATAAGCTTGATTTTTTTAATGACCATCATTTTCAATTGATTCAATTTTCAATTGGTTTCTATATACAAGCATTATCATTATCTTGCTTATGCTAAGCTTGAGCTTTAACATTATTTCAATTGACTTAGTTTTCAATTGGTATCTTATTTCTAGCTTAAGCATATGTTTAGTTGGTATTTCATAAAGGGGGAGAAAACTCACATTTCAATTTTTCAATTGGTATTTAGTTTACCTTTGGTTTTGGTTCCCACTCCCTAACTTTATGAGAAAAAAAATTGATTTAAGAATGATTATTGATTTTTAATTGGTATCATATGCTTATAAAGATATATATCTTCAATTGGTATCAATGTGTTTTTCAATTGGTATCATGTGTTTTATTTTCAATATGTTTTAATTTCAATTGGGATCATATTTGTTTTCAATGCCCCTCTTACTTTCAATTGGTAATTTGTAGGCATTTCTTAAATGTTTTTATGATCACTTTCTATTGATATCATAATGCACTTCTTTGACACTTTTTTAATTGGTATCATTTTTTGTTTCACCCCTTGAAGTAGTTTGTTTATTCTTTGTTTCATATATGTAGGGGGAGAAGAATTCATATCTTTTTGTTTTTACCCCTTTGTTGATGATTGACAAAAAGGGGGAGAAGATTTATTGGAGTTGATATGCATGAGTTTTCAATTTTATGTTCATTTCATCTCCATTGGTATTGGTATCAAGAGCATTATGAGTTTTGTTTTTATTAATATCCATTGGTATCAAGAGCATGTTTTGGTAATTTAGTTGTTTTGTTAGAATTGGAATCAATAGCATGTTTCATATGCATATTCATTTTGTTTCAAGAACCCTGTTTCTATGCATCTTATTGTTTGTTTATTCCTATGCATGAGTTAAGGGGGAGCTTCTTTGAAGCTTTACTTTAATCCATGCATTATATAACTCCATGAGTTTTGTCATCATCAAAAAAGGGAGATTGTTGGCCCAAAGGCCTTTCACTCTAGTTTTGATGATTATTAACTCATGTAGTTATGTGTACTAATTATCTTGTGATTTTAGTTTCTGTTTATTAATCAAGATATTAGTTGGTGTTTAGCTTCAACAAGATGAATTGGAAGCTTGCACATGTTGATTCAAGAGCCCGCGCATCAAAGATCATACATTGCACTTGCTCGGTGAATCAAGAGTTTTTGGATCGAGCCTACTTGGAGATTGCGCTCTAGCTTGGAGATTGCGCTCTACAAGAAGACTTAGGTATCCATAGTTTTAGTTTGGGTTTAGATCCTAATTGTAAAGATTAGAATAGTATGATAAGCTCAAGTTCACAACACACACCTTTCATGTTTTGATTTTCGGTTTTAGGTTTAACCGATCTTGGTTTTCATTAATAGATTTTTTATCAAAACAAGTTTACATGGTTTATGTATATTAGATTTGTTCTATATACATGCATGCTTCAATTGTTTAGACAAACTTTGTTTTATAATCTATTCCATGTGTTTTATGTTTGGTATTTACAACAAAACATATTTTTGGACTTAATGACAAAAATCATGATATATATATGTTTCTTGTATATTTAATTTCTATTCATATACAATATGCTTCAAAGTGTTTAAATATCATATTTTTGTATCATGGATAAGTTTTAGACAATGTGTATTTTCTATTCAAAATACAAGGTTTTAGAAAATACGGTTTTTGGTTTTTGGCAAAATTTCTATGACACAAAAATAGTCAAATATGTTTGAAATTTGTGTTAGAATTTTTAACACAAGTTTGTATTTCAATATAAAATGATAAAACTATTTTTGTGGAATTTTAGAGATTTTGTGGGATTTATTATAATATTTTTTCCCAGATTTCAGACCTGATTTTTGTCTGCCAGGCTTGGCCGGTCGACTGGTACGGTCGACCGCACCAAAGAAGCCAGTCGACCGTTCCGGTCGACTGACGTGCACGGATACGTGCACGCAGGCTGACACTGCATCCGGTCGACCGAAGCGGTCGACCGACAGAGAGCTGTTTGCTCTCAGGTATTTTCGGTCGACCGAGGCGGTCGACCGGTAGCGACAACGGTTCTAAATTTGACCGTTGGGCGGTCGACCGTCCCGGTCGACCGGAAGGCTATTTCTGGCAAAAGTTCTGTAAACGGCTATTTTCTGTAATTGCCTATAAATACCCCATTTGAGAGAGGTTTTCTCTAAGATTTTCTGTGCGAATTTTTGCTGATTCTCTGGTGTTTTCAAAGCAATCAAAAGAAGTTTTTGAGCTTGAATTGTACAATCCATTTGGTGTTTTCATTAGGGTTTGGAAAATCAAAGAAAGGGTTTTTGGGAAAGAATTTTGATTGAACTATTCTATCTTGATTTCTTTATTTTTCCCAAGGATTTTCTTTGTGATTTCTGATTTCCATTCCTTTGGTTTTCTCCACACTTGAGAAAAAATCTACTATCTATATCTATAGGTTATTTGTGTGGAAGAAGAAGTTGTTTGTGGTTGTTGTTGTGACCACCAAGTTGTAACCCAATCTTTTCTTAGATTTGTGCTTTGGGTTGTATCCCTCTAGTTGAGAGGTGATCCTTGTATTGGTTGGTGATTGGGAGTTTGTTGTATTAGTTTGGAATTTGCCTCAAGGAGGAGGTTGCGATTGTTGGAGTTTGCCTCAGGGAGGAGGTTGTAAAGAGAGGAGTTGGGTACTCCTTGTAAAGGGTCCTAAGTGGACGAGCTAATGGAAATCCTTCGTGTGTCGAAGGCGGGGATGTAGAGCTGGGTGCTCGAACCTCGATAACATATCTTGTTGTTTGCGCTTGATCCATTGGCTCTCTCTATCTCTCTCTTTACTTTGTGCCTTGCCTTAATCATATTGTGCATTCATATTTGCTTGGCTTGGTTGTGTGTGAATCATTTGTTGATCACACTTGAGTGTAATTTGCATTAAGTTATTAAATTCCGCATTTAGTTCATAGATTAGCATTGTCACCTATTCACCCCCCTCTAGGTGACTTTTCACCTTTTTGATGACGACGCTTTGTGTGCACAAGTCTTCCCCCTGCAAAAGATATGTTATCTTTTCCCCCCTGCAAAAATGGGTTATAACAGATAGAAAAAATATTTTGTTCTCCCCCTGCAACAAATATATTAGTACATATATACGTAATTGATCTTTATCAATTTTTTATATGGTACCTGCAAGATAATCGTTAGTTGGTACCAAATATAAAAGATCATATCTAACCTTTAGGACTCCAAATCCATTTAGAATTTGGTTTCCACCTGTTAGTATATACATAATTGCAAGAATCACATATATCATGCATGTATGAAGCAATATATGTATTTTTATCATAAACATTTAAGTTCTTAGGAATCCATATAAACTTACTTTTCTTAGTCTTACTTTTAACAAAAGAATTATATGGATTACTATAACATGAAGATTTTGCAATATAACCAATACCATGTTTATCATGTGACAATTTCTGAAAAGATAATAAATCATTTAATTTTTCTTTTCCTTTATTAAACTTAGTCACATTTTGCAAAAGATCTTCATATTTATTTCTGAAAACTATCATGTCTTTTCAATATAGAAATCTTATCATTCAAAGACTTAGTTTCCATTTTCAGAAAAATGTTTTCTTTTATAAACTTCTCATTTTCAGTTTTCAAAGATGATATGACTTTTTCAGTTTCATCTTGTTGAGAATTTATAGAAGAATATTGTAATGCATAAACAGAATTTTCATGTAAAAGTTTCTCATTTTCTTTTAACAAAAATCTGTTTTTCAGTTTTTCATTTTTCAGATCAAGAAATAATTCATTAAATGCATCAGAAAGTTCAAAAAACGATACCTCTTCATCTTCTATGGCCATGTAACATAAGTTAACATGTTCAGTGGATTCTTCTTCATCGGAAGATGAGGAATCACTATGTTCTGAAGATGCCTCGTAGTTCTTCTTCTTTTTGAACTTCTTACTCTTGTACTTTTCTTTCTTCTTGAGCAAAGGACAATCCATCTTCATATGTCCTGGTTTATCACAATTAAAACATTTGAATTTACCTTGCTTAAGAAATTTCCTGAACTTCTTTGAGAGCATTTCCTTCTCCTCTTCGTCATCATTGTCCGTGTCGGAAGATGCATGGAAGGCGAGTTCTTTCTTCTTTGAACGGTATTGTCGTTCTTGGTCCTTCTTCCTTTCTTCTAACTGCACTTCATATGCCATTAGATTACCAATTAGGTTTTCTAATGTCATAGTTGAGAGATCATTCGCCTCTTCAATGGCGGTTGTCTTCTTCTCCCATTCTGGTGTAAGTGCACGAAGGATCTTTCGAACTCTTTCGACTTGGGTGTAGTCCTTTCCAATGGATGCAAGTGTATTGGTAATGTCGGTGAATCTTGTAACCATTTCGGATATGGTTTCATTCTCCTCCATTTTGAATAACTCAAACCTGTGGACAAGAACAGAAATTTTAGACTCCTTAACTTTACTAGTGCCTTCGTGTGTTACCTGAAGAGTATGCCAAATTTGATGTGCAGAAGTTGCTGTTGACACTCGGTTGAACTCTTCTTTGGTAAGGGCACAGAATAGTGCATTCATTGCTTTTGCGTCAAGGTTCGCGTTCTTCTTTTGATCTTCACTCGAAGCGTTGTAGTTGGTTGTAGGCTTGGTGTACTCTGCTTCTACGATGTTCCAAAGGTCGTAGTTGAGTGACTGCAAGTAGATCTTCATTCTACACTTCCAATAGTTGTAGTTGGTTCCGTCAAATAGCGGTGGACGTTGTGTAGAATGTCCTTCCTTGAATTGGGATGATGAAAACTCCGTTGCCATCCTTGTTGTTGACTTGTACCCGAGCTTGTACGCCGGTTCAGGGTATGCAGGGCTCTGATACCAATTGTTGGGTCCCGCTCTTATACCAAATGTAGGATCTATAATCAAATCAACACAAACACTAGATAGGAAGGATTAATTGTTAAGCAAACAAATAAGTAAACTTGCAATAAGGAAAACAAATCTCAGAAATTGACAAACGCAAACAAAGAGATTTATCCTGGTTCGGTCCTTGTGACCTACATCCAGTCCCCAAGCCACCCGCTTGAGATTTTCCTTTATCCTTGATCTTGCCACCCAAAATCAATACAACATGTACACCACTTGTCGAATCCCCTTCTCCAAATGTGTACACCTTCTCTTCCACCAAGAGAACACCTTCTCTTCCACCAAGAGAATACCTTTACCTTTGTATAACTGCCTCTTCAACCAAGAAGCCTCCCGTGTACAAATAAACACTTTGAGAATTACAATACTTTTCCTATAGCCTTGGTACAGATGTGTATGTGGACAAGGTTCAGTATAGGAAAGATGAACTTCAGAGAACTTCACTAATGGAATTATCTTTTGGTGAAGAACAGAAGTTAGGAAATCAGTTTTCAGGTTTTTCTGGAATTTGGCTTTGAAAAACTGAATGAAAATCTTGTTTGTCTTTAACCTTTGGCCTTAGGAATAACTTCCCTATTTATAGCTGTAGACTAGGGTTAGTTAGGGTAGTTATAGGACCAATTCAGATGATATAGACGTTGGAAAACGTTGCCAAAAGGATCAGATAAAGAAAACTGTCCAACAGTCAGAAACTGCCTATAGTCGACTTGAGATATGAGTTAGTCGACTAAGTTGGGCAATTTATACTGGGTTAGTCGACTAATATTAGGTATAAGTCGACTACAACATCTATTAGTCGACTATATAAACTGTTAAGTCGACTAATAGTGACAAACAGAGAGTTGGGATCTTTTAGGACAAAAGATAGTCGACTAGGAAAATCTATAAGTCGACTATACCATGTATTAGTCGACTAGGGAAATATATAAGTCGACTAATAACATTATTAGTCGACTAATCATTTTTATAAGTCGACTAATCACCCTATTAGTCTACTAATAGGCAGGGTCAAGTCTACTAATAGGAAGGGTCAAGTCTACTAATAGGCTATGATATATGTGTGTGCATCAAGGCTTTTACATGCTATATCTTCTTTACAAATCACAACATCTCAACCCTCTTTGGCACAACTTGATCATGTCGAACTCTTGATTCTTCATGAGTTTAGAGCTCCAAATGTCATGCATCGCAAACGTCTTCATCGAAACATGTACCAACACCACCCACGGAGGATAAAGTCTCCCAGATTAATCTAGGAGATGAGGCTAATCCTAAGCCCATCTTTATAAGCGAAAGCCTATCATCCTCTGAGAAAAAAGATTTAATATCTCTTGTGCGAGAGCATATAGATGTTTTTTGCTTGGAATTATGAGGACATGCCTGGGCTTGATCCTCGAGTGGCTATGCATCGCCTTAACATTAATTCAGATGTGAAGCCAGTCAAACAACAGCAGCGACGGTTCCGTCCAAAAATAATGGAAGCAATCCAGTCAGAAGTCAAAAAACACATAGACTCTGGCTTCATTAGGGAAGAGCAACATCCTGATTGGGTAGCCAATATCGTCCTCGTTGCTAAAAAGAACGAAAAGATCTGGATTTTGCATTGATTTTTGCGATCTAAATGAGACCTGTCCCAAAGATGAATTCCCTCTCCCAATCACGGATGTCATGATTGACAATACGTGCGGGTTTGAGCAAATGTCCTTCATGGATGGATTCTCATGGTATAATCAAATCAAAATGTATTCTGATGATGAAAAACATACTTCTTTCAGGACACCACTGGAGGTATATTGCTATACTGTCATGCCCTTCAGACTGAAGAATGCGGGGGCCACATATCAGAGAGCTATGAATGCAATTTTCCACATGCACATGCGTAAAATAGTGGAATGCTATGTTGACATTGCAGTGAAAAACCGCACCAAAGGTGATCACATAGCCGATCTGAAGACAATCTTTGAAATCATGCGAGCACATCAGTTGAAGATGAATCCCACCAAACCTTTCCTAGGGGTGGCCAGCTTGTGGTAACTTCCACAGAAATTCATTTAGACCCGGAAAAAGTTTGCGCTATCCAGGAGATGCAACCTCCAAGGAACCTCAGGGAGCTTAGGGGATTGCAAGGACGACTGGCATACATCCGAAAGTTTATCTCAATCTCTCTGGAAGATGTCAACCCTTGACCAAATTGATGAAAAAGGGTGTCTCATTCATCTGGGATGATGCTTGCCAATAAGCATTCGAGGAAATGAAACGATACCTCACGCAACCACCGGTCCTTATAGCTCCGGTGTCTGGAAAACCTTTTCTGATATTGTTCGAGCGATGGATCATTCTTTAGGAGCTTTGCTAGCCAAGAATAATGATCAGGGACACGAGCAAGCAATTTACTACCTGAGTAGGACCATGATCGGAGCCGAGTACCGGTACAACCCGATCGAAAAGGAATGTTTGGCATTGGTATTCGCTGTCCAGAAAATGCGACACTACTTGGTGGGCCAGACTATAAACGTCATATCAAGGGTTAACCCTTTGAGGTTACTCATGACGAAGCCATCATCACTAAACGGTCGACTGGCAAAATGGGCCATACTGCTATCCCAATATAAAATGCGCTTTTTACAACAAAAAGTCGTGAAGGGACAAGCGGTGGCGGATTTCCTGGCTGAGCATCCAGATCCGAGGACAACCAAACTTTACGAGGATCTCCCAGACGAAGTCGCTGAAGTTTGTTTGACCCAGACATCTTTTGAAAGATAAGTGTGGCAACTCTTCTTCGACGGTGCATCGAGAACAGGTCCGCAAGGGCATGTAATAGCCGGAGTAGGGATAGTACTTGTATTCCCACAGAACTATGTGATTCCTCGAGCTTTCTCATTAACCGAGCCTTGCTCTAACAACGTAGCGGAATACAATGCCCTCTTGATTGGAATGCAAATTACCGATGAGATTGGCGTTAAAAATCTCGAGGCATATGGTGACTCTAAACTCATCGTTAACCAAGTTCATGGGGAGTACGAAGTCAGACATGAAGACTTAATACCCTATTATAAGGTGACTATCTCTATGGCCGAGGGGCTCGAAAACTTTTACATCGACCATGTACTACGCCAGCAAAATGCGCATGCAGATGCACGGGCATCTCTCGCTGCCTTTTTAGCCCTTCCAGCTGGAGTAGTATAGAAAATACTTGTCTACAACCATGACTTGTATTGTCCAAGAATCGCTTTTGAAGATCACCAAAGGCCGACAGGAGGTTGTCAAGTCAAAGAAACTCTTGAGTCGTCAGCTGGTCCAGAGCCTAGGGATTGGCGATTCCCTTACATTGACCTTACATTGACTATGCCTTGTATGGCATCCTTCCTGATGATCCCCAAGAAGCGTCCGCCATTAGAAGGAAAGCCCCTAAATTCTACTATAATGCGATCACGTGAACACTGCATCGTCGATCGCATGACGGGATCTTACTCTGCTGTCTATCATGAAAAGAGGCGCAGGAGGTAATCAAAGAAGCCCATGACGGCATGTGTGGAGCTCATCAACCTGGCCCAAAGCTTGGGGATCGACTCCGAAGATTAGGATATTATTGGCCCAGGATGATCCCTGACGCCATCACTTATGCCAAGCGATGTCACGCCTGCCAAGTCCATGTCGATTTTATCAATCAAGCACCAGGGTATCTTGGCTCTACAACTTCTAACTGGCCATTTGAGATATGGGGGATGAATATAGTCGGCCCTATAAGCCCACCATCATCCAAAGGACACCGGTTCATCTTAGCCATAACTGATTACTTCACTAAATGGGCCGAAGCTATCCCTTTGAGGGACGTAAAGACATCTGATGTTGTCAAATTCGTTAAACATCACGTCATCTACCGTTTTGGTGTGCCACGGCGAATTGTCCATGATAATGGACCCCAGTTCGTCAGTCAGGCTTTACAGAGGTTCTGCAACAAGTTCAAGATCCAGAGTGTATCCTCAACGATATACTACCCAGCTGCTAACGGCCTTGCAGAAGCTTTCAACAAGACTACTGGCAAGCTTCTCAAGAAATTCGTCTCGAAAAGCCAACGTGATTGGGATGACAAATTAGGTGAATGCTTATGGGCCTATCGCACGATAGTTCGAACCCCAACGAAATCTACACCATTCTCTTTGGTATATGGGTGTGAAGCCGTACTTCCATTAGAAATTCAAATTTCATCTCTACGTGTCGCCTTGACAGCAGAGATAACAAATGAGGAGAAACATCAACTGCGACTCCAAGAACTGGAGGCTTTAGATGATAATCGTCTGCAAGCCCAACAACAAATCAAGCTCTATCAAACTTGAATTACCAGAGCCTTCAACAAGAAAGTTAAGGAGAGAACTTTCAAGAAAGGTGACCTTGTCTTAGCTGTCAGAAGACCTATGGTAATGACACATAAGACAAAAGAAAAATTCCAACCCAAATGGGAAGGACCATTTGTAGTGAGTCGGTCTACTCAAATGGAGCATATCGCCTCATAACTTCAGACGGTGATACGCTCATGATGCCAATCAACAGCAAATTCTTGAAGAAATACTATCCCTGATAGTACTCTTCCCCCGATCAAGTTAACACTGCACCTCTGATCAAAACTCCAGATCCAAGAAGAGCTTCTTTCCTTTACTAGATCACATCACGGTAGATCAGTGTCAAGCTAATCGAGCACTGGCTGCATCATGATGCATGATGTAAATATTGAGAAAGAAAAAAATGCGAACTTTGGTTTTAGCTTAGTTAATCTTCTGACTGACATCCGACGCCTCTGACGGCTGAGGATAGAGGAAAATGTTAGCTTTTAAGCCCAATATAAGTCTTCAACAACTAATCATGCTGAGGGGAATAGCATGGCTAGCCCAACTCAAACGGGAGCTGGTAAAGGCATACAAAATCCATTGATAGCTGAGGGTTTGCTAAAAATCCTAGTGGACCTGGTCCCACTCTCTCCTCCAAAATCTCTTACCAATTCTCACCCACAGAATGGTAGGACCACAAAAAATACCGGTGTTCCCCTCCCTAATGAAATGAATTGGATTCTGTCAAGTTAATACTATACCTCTGACAATGAAAAACTTCAATACTCCCCAGCGAGTACGAACTTCACTTGTCTCTCCTCTACATAGAATAGCAAGTCCTCAAATTTGTCAAGTTAACACTACACCTCTGATATTCCAAACTTCATTTGTCAATTCTCATCAATAGAATGACAAATCCTCAAAATTGCTCATACCGCAAATTGACTACTGTAAGGTTAACATCACACCTTTGACAAATTACTGTTAAGTTTAACACTAACACCTCTAACAGTGATTGAGTTACTGCCAAGTTCAATATTAAACCTCTGACAGTTACTTTTCCTCAGGCTTCTATATCAAAGCTGAGATGAGCAAAGCTAAGTTTAACATCACACCTGTAGCGTCCAGTTCATTACTAAGTTCAACAATACACTTATGGTCATGACTTTCCCTCGAACTTCCTTGTCAAAGTCGAGATGACCAATGCCAAGTTCAAAATTACACCTCTAACATTACCCTCACTGCCTGGTTTAAAATTACACCTATGATAATGACGCTTTCAGTTTTCCTGAATGAAGCTGAAACACTCTTGAGTCAAGTTAATATCACACCTCTGACTCACATCCTTGTCAAGTTAACATCACACTTCTGACAAGATTTAATTCAACCCGTTAAGTTAATATCACACCTCTAACGGTAAAAGTTCTTCTAAGATTCCCCCCCGTGAGTCTAGTCTCACTTGTTATTCTTGTCAATAGAATAACAAGTCCACTTAAAAAAATTGTTAGGTTAACATTACACCTCTAACAGTGTTTTCATTAAATCCCCAGCTGAGTCTTAATCAAGTTAAATCTGATGAAAACTCATTTGTAATCCTCTGTGGGGGTACAAATTCCACTTGTCATTCTCATTTATAGATTGGCAGGTCCACAAGAACTATCCTACTCCTGTCAAGTTAATATCACACCTCTGACAGTATTCTTGAATTCCTGAAATAGGATTTTTTCCCAAACTTTGACTCGTTAAGATTATTATCACATTTTTAGCAAGTCAAAGGTCCTTACTTCTATTTGTCTAATTTTCAATGCGAAAAAAGAATCCAAGACAATATAAAAAGACAAGAAAACGTGTCACTTTTATTTATATTCAAACATATGAAAGTGATACAAGACGCTCTCTTATACAATAAGATTGAGTGTTACGATAAAGGAGTACAAAGAAGTTCCTCTCTCTCAGTAAAAGATTGCACTCACTCCTTAAAGCATTCCCGCCACTCCAAATACAAGATGTTTGGAAGAGCGCCGAAGAAGGGTTGAGCACTGTTAAGATGATCGGATGCTGATTACATCATGATGCATGACGTAAACATCGAGGGAGCCCATCGCTGACCAAGAAAAATGGTGTTTCTCGAGGTCGAAATGCAGCAGAACCTTCTGATTCCACCCGATCAACTGGTGTGGGTCATAATCCTTCATTGATGAACATCTCCACCACCAGAAAGTCATCTAATGTGCATGGGCTTTTCGTCGATGTCACTTCTGGGGGTAAGATTGGTGAAGGGAGGATCCGAGACCTTACAGGTGACGTCCTCTTTCCCGTGACCTGCAAGAGGACCATACCCACCACCATACCCACTGTGACCGTGACAAACCCGGAGGCACTACCGGTGCATCATGTCCAATAAGATCTTGACGGATGTCATCAGTCGCGCAAATCCTCCTCGCCCATGAACAAGAGCCTTGATTTCTCCAGTGCTCGACCATCGAACAAGTTCGCTGGTCGAAATATTCTCCTAAGGGCCCAGTGAAGACGCAAAAGGCTGACTAAGACTGCCTGCAAGAAACAAAAACCAGAAGGTTAAAATTCTGTTAAGACAGAAACAGAAAAGCTGAAGGGCAAACGCGATTATAGTTGTAAACTTCAGACGCGGGGATGATCGGTGCAGAAGGCTTAAAATTCTGTTAAGACAGAAACAGAAAAATTTAGGGGCAGACGCGGTTGAAGTTGTGGACTTCAGACGCGCACAGATCTGAACGCGGTCTGGTTTTAGACCCGCGTCCAAAATACGAGACGCAAAGTAGACTAGACGCAGAAGTCGCCACACCCGTGTTTGAGAAACAAGGGTTGCCACATCCAACTCCAGAGGCCCCAAAAGAATTAAAATTCTTTAAGTCAGGAATCTCAAACGCGAACTTTATATACAAAGCTCGTGTCTCAAGATCCAAATATAGAGTTCATCACACTCGCATTCAAAGGATTTTGAGTTAAAATTCAAGGTCAATCAACTCGTGCTTCATCAAGAAGTCTAAAAGACGCGACTTCCGAATAACGGGCGCATCAGTCAGACTTCTAGAGAAAGATCAAGAGATTGACTCTCTTTGAGAGGCAAGAAAACAGAAACTCAGCGGGACTGAGTATTTCATGGCAACTAGTGGTTCCTACCCGAAGGAGAACTCTCTAGAAGTTGAACTTTATGCATCAAGGCGCGACCGATAAAAGCACTTAAGGTGATGCTTTTTGATCTTGAAATCACTTGATAGTGATAATCTTTGAAAAAGATTAAAGGAAAGTATGGAAGTTTTGAATTCTCGCTGTTCATATCCCTTGAAGAGAAGAAAAATAAGTTAAGACGAAGACCCTCAGAGCGCTTCCTCTTAAGGGAAACAGTCTAAGCAATGGACTGTTAAGGGGGTGAAGCCTATTTATAGGCAAGCCATAAGGCTTGTAATTAATGGCGTAAAAATCAGAGCCATATGCCTTAATTCCTGCACGAACGTCAAATCCCAATAAAGAGCTGACGCGTGGATTGCCGCTTCGGGAAACATCGAAGGACACAAGTCCCAAATCGTCAACGCCGACTTGGCATTTTTAGATCTAACAAGATCTTTAAGACGGGCTGCATGTGGCGCTTAGGAGGCTGCGTCAGGCGCAGACTCAAAGGTCGCGTCCTGAAACCCACGTCCTTTCATGAACCCGAAGACTGCGTTCCTTTCAGTCCTGCTGAAGGGGCCATAACCACGTCTTCTGAAGTGGTCTAAAGTCGTATCTCCTCAACAAGCTGGGTCCACCGAATTATGTCTTGAGTTCACATCAATGCATAAGATTTAAAGGATGCGTCCTGAAGTCTGCGCCCTCATCAACCAGCTGAGGCTCGCACGTCATTCTTGAGGGCCCAAAACCGCGCCTCTACTGCAAGATGAAAGCCACATCTCCATCATAAATTGAACACAGCCTGAGTTTGCGCCCTATCAAGGGACCAGAGCCGCGTCTCTATTGAGCCAATGCCGGTCCGCATCAACTAGCTGAGATCCGTGCTTTAGACTTGAGGAGCCCAAGTCCGGGTCTCCATTACATCCTGAATTCTGCATTCTAACAGAATCAAGGGCCGCGTCCATGGATCTGCGTCCTTCCATAAATATGAAGGCCGCGTTCCCATTACAGAAGAATGCAATTCGCGTTTCAGAATAACGCCTTTTTGTCTTTGAGCCAAAGCCGCATCCTTATCAAAAAGAAAATTTCGCGCGACTTCCTTGGTGAGCCTGAACGGCGTCCCCATTAACGAGTCAGAGTCGCATTTCTCAGAATCGCGTCTCCACTACAAATGAGAGTCGCGTCTCGCTCAAGAACTCAGTTCAGCCTAAGGTTATGAAAATCTAGTTCATCTACAGCCAGTAAATAATTTGACAGGATAAAGATGAAACAAAACTTTGAAGACTTTTATTATTTGATTCAAAAATGATAAAAATAATGCAGACACTCTTGACAAATGGAGTATTACAAAAAAAAGAAGGGGTGAACAATACAAAAAGGAGAAGAAGGTTAATAATCCTGCTTCGTCAAAGAACGGATTTGTTCCTGGAGGTGATGCATCTCGTGTTGATGTGCTCTTTTAGCCTCCATCAGAGCTTGGACCCGCAACTCCTCCTTAGACAAAAATCTCTTCGTAGCCAGTTACGCCTGAAGAGACTCCAATCTGGAGGAATGAGCAATGAGGTTTTCTTCAACTTGTGTCCTAGCAGTTTCCAACTCCTCCAGTCTTTTTCTAGCAGCAACAAGTTTCTGCTCATTGGTCTCGATCAATGCTTGCGCCCTGGCAATGGTAACTCGAGCAGTGGCAATAACTTGCTCTGCACTCTGTATGACGATTTCAGATTTCTTGAAATTGTCAATCAGTCTTTGGTGGTCAGCTTGGAAATGCTGGAGATGGTGGGCCTCTTCAGCTATTTGTTCCTCCATCTCCTTTCGCTCATGCTCTTGAGCGGCAAGAAGTTTACTCAGTGTCGTCCGAGCCTCATCTACTGAGCCAGCATTCTCTAGAGTCTTGAGCTCCTTCAAGTGGTTCTCCAGCTGCTCAACAAGCACCAGGCACACCCTACCCTGCGAAGGACTCCCAGTATGACCAATGTTCTCGATCTGATTTTTGAGAAGTACCCGGGCAAACTCAAAAGAACTGCCCCCAGAAAGGATCAGGTCAACACAAGACCTCATGGAAGCAAAAAATTACTGCACCATTTGACGGGCTAGCTCTTTCATGATGTCGTTAGCTGGAGATAACCCTACTGATGTACTCCTGAACCCCTTTTCCATGACAAGATGAGAGACGGGAACCAGTTCAACTTGCGCAGGAGTGAGGCCGACAATAGGTTCATCAGATACTGAGGTATTCACCACACCTCCGGGATAGTTTCCACTGCAATAGAAACAACCGCAAACTCTACGGCACTGGGCTCCCCGGCTGAAGTTTAAATTGTGCTATCTTCTGCACCAATGCTTGCCGCAGGACCCTCTACTTGAGCTACCCCAGTGCTCTCTGCAAACCACAACATTAAAATGTCAGTGGCAACGATAAAAAGGAGAATATCCAATACGTCAGTATTCTCTTACCAAGTTGAGGATCTGAAGATGGCAAATTCCTGGATAGGTCACGTGGGGTTGAGGCTTCTCCAACCTCGACGATTGCACCCTCTTGAGGCATCCTGGTAGCAGGAGCCTCAAGCCCCTCCTGCTGGGCCAACTGTTGGATCATCTCCTCAATATGAGAAGAAGTTGTGGCTTCACTACCGGTAGCCAACCCTGTAGAAGAAAGTTAAAAGGAAATGTTAGAACTCATTCCTAACTTGATGGGGAACCGGTTCAAGAAGACAAAGAAAATACCTTCAGTAGCAGCAATCATTGCTATCGGTGAAGCCGTCACAGGGTCATATCCCTGTATCTCTTCCTCCGAGATATGCGAGAATTTACTCGTATCAGGAAAAGCAGGTTCATCGCCAAAATTGACTTCTTCGCCAAAATAATATCCATGTTCTTCGGACGATGAAGACGATAGCGCAACACAAGAGGCCTCCACAGTCGAGACCTTACTACCAAATACCCTAGTAGTAGGGCTGGGATCAATAACCCGTGAGGTGGGCTTCAATACACTGGGAGACCTAGGCTGCTGCACCTCCACCCTTCTCCCATGAGCTGAAGAAGGCCCGGGCTGAGTTGAGACCCCCAAAATCTCAACGTCATCCCTCCCCACCAAGTCAACTTCGGGTCGTTCGACCGCTTCAGCCATGACGGGCTCACCTACGAGTTCCCCCTCTGTCAAGATCACGGGGCCCCTGCTGTGCAGACCGCGAGGAGGAAGGATGGGGACTTCCTCTTCCTCTTCCTCTTCCTCTTCCTCCCCCTGCTCCTCAACACTAGAAGGAACTACCTTGGGCATTGAAGCTTCAGCCTCTGATTCCCTCCTAGCCTTCTTTAGGATAGGCTCACCCTTGGAAGCAGAGCTGTGGGAACGTTTGGACACAGCATGCCAACTCTTTTTAGTAGGCTGCCCCTTGGGTGCTACTGTCCTTAGTCTCATCCCTGCTTCCCCTCCTGTTTCCTTCTCTGCTGCCCGATATTCGTCCATACCTCGCATACGTTTGTTTGACTCCAACTTGTCCTTATAAGATACCTTGATGCTCTTAATGCAAGAGGTATTTATTTCGAAATCAGACATCTTATTAGCCAGGGAGTATCAGGTACAGAAGCTGAGGCTAGTATAACAATTAGGCGTCTTGTGAGGAAGGCTAAAAACAGCTTTTGTCCCTCCAGCCACGCTGTAGTACCACGCCCGGGCACCTTCAAATAAATTTCCGCTGAAGCAGAGGCTAGCATTGGGGTTGCCAATATATAGTTGATCATAGCCGAACTGTCGAGCGAATCGACTGAGCATGTAAGGCTCGATCGTACATGAATTCCCTTGCCCAAAGATCAGATATCCAGGCCGAATATTAATCAGCCAGCAGAAGACTCCCGATGGCAGCCTTGTGAAATCATCTGGTCCCGCAAGATCGGCAAATTTATCTCCATAAGACGCACCAGCAATCTCGGGGAAGCAACGGTCGAGATGATAGCTCGAAGCGTTCAGAATACATTTCTGAACATAGAATATGTAATAGTAAGACCAGCTCAAATTTTCCAGCTTCTGCACGAAGGGAACAAAACCTGCAGAAAGAGGCACCGTCGTCATCAGTGAAGGGCAGTGCATAACATACCAAGCCATTAAGTACGTATATGGAAGCTCGATCCTGGGGTTAGGGGTCTTCACTCTCGACCTTCCCTCTGAATCAACCTCTGACCTGCCCTCGGAGTCAACAATGGCCTCCACTTGGCACAGGCTTTTAACTAGAGCCCGTAACCCACTTTGAATTCCGGCCACCATTACTGGAAGAAGAGCGATAGACTTTCCGTAGGCGAGCAAAACTGCCGGGTATACTACATCGGCAATAATTACTTCATGTGGTAATGTTGGCACCACACAACGTTTCAGCCATAGCATAAGGAAGCCTGCCAATAGAGCCCGATCAGAAATGGGAACTCGGGCCTGGTGATGAAAACTTTCAAAGACCGTATCAGGTCTGAAAGTATCCTCATTCGACTCAGTGGTGTAAGAGCTTGTAGAAGCATCGATCCTCTCGGCAATTTCCTCTCAGTACAAGGGGCCAGACTAGTCACCGGGCTATCCTTCTCATTTATGCCATTGAATAGATAGCTCGCCCAACACATCTGCTTGACACCCCTGTTCCTCCAGGAGGATATTTGGCCGCAGATGTGGAAGTGGCACAACACTTCCCAATACGTCTCATATACCTGAGGATCCTCTTTCTTCAAAAGATGAAGCTCCTCAGAAGTCGGGACGTATTCTTCATATGGGGCATCTCCCATAACAAGCCCTGAGACTTCGTACAGTTCATGAAGAGCGAGCCCCATCTCTCCGATTGGAGTAAAAAATGTGCCTGCCAAAGGGTTATAATGCTCTAGGACACCAGAAAAATTGTGGGAACTTTGCGGAAGGCCATACTGTACGGCCCTGACCGAATGATATAGCCCCACCTGCTGCAGTAGAGCCCCGAGCGCAACAAGCACAAATCCAACCATCCTACCCCACCAGGATTTGTTGGTAGAATGAACCCACCCGAGTGGACGAAAGTCGATGGGAAAATCACCCCTAACTTTCATAAACTGGTTGATGAAAGTAGCGCCAAGCTGAGGGGTTTCTCCCTTCGGATATTCAGGCCTAGCTAACCCGGGAAATAAACCGAAAACATCTTTCCCATGGCCTGCAGAATATACTTCCTTGGCACCTAATCTGCTAAGGGAGACGCCGGAGACAAACCGGGAAAGATCCCAATCCATCACACGATGAACGGACATGTGCTGAAAATAGGACAAGGAATACATCCTCTCCATATTGGGAAGAAAGAACCTCCAGTCCCCTATCTGACGGAGCCACTTGTAATTTCCGTCATGCAATGTCCTATCATCCTCGTCGATGGCATCACCGAAGAGGAAAGCAGGCTTCCGTAATAAACTAGGGGAATCCATCTAAAACAATGTATTGGAGAAAATTTCCTGAAGGGTCACCATACTGGCCTTAATGATACTCTCCCTTCGCTCCTTTGATTTACCGAAAGTCACAGGAGCGATTTTCTGAAGCACGAAGGTCAGATTTCTATCGGCACTACTTACGTGCCCAAAATGACACTTCTTGGACAGAGGACTAGAAGAGTATCGCACTGCAATGAAGATGACACTTGGTCAGAAATCTAAGAGAAAATGGCTAAGTGCTTGAGGGTCAAACACAGAAATGAATCCAGATACGAAAATCAGCAAAATCCGCATCTAGACTCAAAAATGCGAGGCTTGCATGTAGCCCGCATTTCGAAACCCATAACTTAGAAAAATTTCTATGTATCAGATCCAGACGCAAAATTCAGTAAAACTCGCGTCTGATCTTACAAGATGCGAGAATCATAAGAAGTCTACGTCTGAACTCCCCATACTTAGAAATAATCTGAGCATTGAGTCTAAAATGCAAGGCTCAATGAGGCCCGCATTCAACAAACAGGTACGGACTCAAGTTGATGAAGCAAAGACGTAGAGGGTGTTAAATCCGCGTCTTGCCTACCAATTCAAGAGCCACGTCTGAAGATCAAACACGGGCATGAGCCTCGTGTTGGTGGTTCACATCCAAAAGAGACTTAAGAGTTAAAAGAACTCATTAAGCCCCTTCAATGACGGAAACCAAATCAGATAGTTTTACTACCTGAAATAGGGGCCTTCTGCATGGAAGAACGCCCATCTGAGTCTCAGAAGCAGCAATGCTCGAGGACAAAGCCACATGCTTAGCTTTTGGGGCCATTTCGACCGTGAAATCGGTGCTGAAGACATTAAAACTGGAAAAGAGCTTTTAAGCTTTTCTTAACTCTCGACGGAAAGCTCAGTGAAGAAGAAGAAGAGTCTAATGATGACTCTTGAAAGACTATTGTCTTTTATAGGCACAGTGATTTGCAGAGATACGCAGTGCTTGGCTTGAGGCCTACTCCCTACCTGACGCGTGGCATGCATATTAAATGCAACGTAAAATTCGCTCGCCAAAAGAAAGATGTTCCCTCAATCTCGGCGGACAGATGGCAACGCGCCTAAAACACAGATTCGTGTTTAACAAAAACTGCGTCCCTCCTAAAAGTCGCGCCTCTTCAGCAAGGCCAATGTCCCGCCTAGTTCACGGAGTGAAAGCTGCGTCTTCATCTCAAAGATCGTGTCCCTCCAAGAGCCGCGTTTCTTCAGCAAACTAATAGATGCCCATTCCAAGTGAGGACTGCGTCTCTAGAACAACATGACCCCTGCGTCTACAAGACTTACATTCAGTTTTTGCTTCAGCAAATCAGTTCAACAGTACACTGACACAAGCAGACGATTGTTCAACCTGGTTCAAAGTACACCAACAACCTGCTCAGAGCACTGAGGAGGTCTGAACTGCGTATCTAGACACCCACCACGATCATCCCTGGTGGCTTCGAAGGTTTTACAGTACACTCATGAAGACCATACTCTAGATACGATCAACCTTAGAGTATCTCAAATGATTGTCAGTCCAATCATGAGAAGTATGAATTCAACTAGAGTCCAAAGTATTTCAAATCCGTCCCAGTCAACCGTGGAATATCGAAAACTTTGAAGGGGGTTCTGTAGGCTGTTTAAAAATCACTGAAGACAAGTAGTCAAAAAGTAGAATCCAAACACCAGACGCAGGGCTAGTCATCGCCATCAGTGCAGCACCAAGAAGCGAGGGTTAAAACCCGCGTCTCGGCATCACTGCGAGGACTAAAGACGCAAGGGTTAAAACCCGCGTCTCAGCATTATTGCAGTGCCAAGACGCAGATTCAAAGCCCGTGTCTCACGCGAAGCTTGACGCAGAGTTGGAAACCCGCGTCTCTCAAACATTACTTTAGTAGCAAAACGCAAGGCTCAAAACCTTCGTCTCAGTTGTAACTACCCTCATTACTGGGTCAATTACTGCCCACGTAGTGAGGGAGTTAACCCCCATTATGGAGTATTTTTAGAGGACACGTTTACCCCCTAAAACCTCTATAAATAGCCCAGTTTGCTATGAAAGAGGGGTCGAAAAGAAAAAGGTGGGATCATTTTTAGTAAAAAGAACTGCGGTCGTAAGCCGTAGAAACACCAAGATTTTCAGCTGAAAAGAAAGAGAGAGTTCAACTCTTCTAACAACTTGCTGCGCACAAGTTTGTCATCGCCTACACTCTCTTTGAGATCCTTGGCGGACAGAAGCTGTGTTACTTCGTCTACTATTCAAAGGGAGAATTCCTAAAAGGTCCTGACATTCACCCAGTCAACAGAAAACAAGATTCACTTTCCACCGCCACATCAAGAACCCGGCACTAAATAAAGGGGAGATTCAAGTTTGAATACCTTCCCTCTCTTGTAAAAGGATTATTGATCCGCTGTAACTTTCTTTATAATCAAATAAAGAATTTACTTCTCGATCTTCAATTTCCCTCAACCAAACAAGAGATGACGACTCCTCTGGGGAAATTATCTCTAATGGATTGTTTGAGATAGATTCTCGTACTTTGTTACGGAAGCCTGCTTTGGATTGGTGATCCTCTCCCTTCGCTCCTTTGATTTATCGTAAGTCACAGGAGCGGTTTTCTGTAGCACGAAGGTCAGATTTCTATCGGCGCCACCTGCGTACCCAAAATGACACTTCTTAGACAGAGGACTAGAAGAGTATCGCACTGCAATGAAGATGACACTTGGTCCGAAATCTAAGAGAAAATGGCTAAGTGCTTGAGGGTCAAACGCAGAAATGAATCCAGACGCGAAAATCAGCAAAATCTGCGTCTAGAATAAAAATGTAAGGCTTGCATGTAGCCCACATTTCGAAACCCATAACTTAAAAAATTTCTAAGTATCAGACCCAGACGTAAAATTTAGTAAAAGTCGCGTCTGATCTTACAAGACGCGAGAATCATAAGAAGTCTGCGTCTGAACTCCCCATACTTAGAAATATTCTGAGCATTGAGTACAAAACGCAAGGCTCAATGAGGCCCACATTCAACAAACAGGTACGGACTCAAGTTGATGAAGCAAAGACACAGAGGGCATCAAATCCGCATCTTTCCTACCAATTCAAGAGCTACGTCTGAAGATCAAACACGGGCATGAGCCTCGTGTTGGCGGTTCACATCCAAAAGAGACTTAAGAGTTAAAAGAACTATTTAAGCCCCTTCAATGGCGGAAACCAAATCAGATGGTTTTACTACCTAAAATAGGGGCCTCCTGCGTAGAAGAAACGCCCATTTGAGTCTCAGGAGCAGCAGTGCTCGAAGACGAAGCCACAAGCTCAGCTCTTGGGGCTATTTCGACCGTGAAATCGGTGCTGAAGACGTTAAAACTGGAAAAGATCTTTTAAGCTTTTTCTTAACTCTCGACGGAAAGCTGATTGGTCGCTAATGTTGCATATTTAGTATCATATTTCCATACTTATTATAGAATAAAATCTGCATTGTTCTAATTAAATGCTTAATTTATTTGCAGGCCCATTCCTTAAGGAGATGAAGAGAAATGAGCCCAAAAGCCCACCAAAATTTTGAGTTAAATCAGAATTAATTCGAGCTCACTGAATCAGGGCAAAATCAAGAGGTTGAGAACCGGTTGAGAAAAATCCTCTCAGAATCGATCGGTTAAAGCCAAGAATCCAAGGCCATTTCGTCACAATACGGGACTCAAACTGAAAAATCAACTGAAGATAAAAGCAGAAAGCGAAACCAGGGCAACCCACCAACAGGGTGTGGCCACCTAGCCACACCCTATCCGCGAAAACGCGGCCCAAGCCGCGTTTTCACGGCTTGGTTGGGGAGTTAGGGGGAGCGTTTGCTCCCTCGATCTCCCCGGGATCCTGATGGTTAGGGTTTTGCCTATAAAAAGCCAGTATGTTCGCTGAAAATGGGACGACCATGCAGAGATAGGATTTAGCCTAGTTTTTCATTTCTTAGTATAGGTTTTTGTTTTTCTCTTTCATGTAATGTTAGTTTTCATTTATGTAATTCAGAGGAGATCAGACTTTCATAGAAGAACAAGAATGAAGCTTGTGCTGATCGTGACACCGGTGTAAAGTTTCTCTCTTTTCTTTTATCGTTATGAAATCGAATCGGTATTCTCTTTTTGTATGTACTTTGTTTTAGTTTTCTTCTTCTTCTTCTTTTCTACTTCACTTTTCTTTTTGGTACAATTGTCTTCCAAGTGAGTCTAAAAGCATCGAAAGAGCCTTACTTTTGCGAGTGCCACCGATAGCTCATGACGATGGAACTGAGTCTCTCTCTGTATCATTTCATACTGCGTTGTCTTGATGATGTAATGTGGAAGAGACCAATAATCAACTCTTATGGGCTATGCGCTGATTGCCTCCACTTCAAGGTAATATCGTAGCTGAAGATTCAAGGTAAGCTTTTGCTGAAAAGAAGGTAAGTATTTACTTTTATTTCTTTCCTTTTATTTCTGTAAATTATATCACCAACACCACTTCTTCCAAATCTTCTTTCATTCTTTTCCAACTCATTTGTACATAATCGCTTTCATCGTTTTCTGATTTTCTCCACCTTCTCCATCTATTGTTTTCTTTCTTTAACATAACTTTCTTATCTTATTTTCTTAACTTAAAACAAAGAAGAACTTTCGCTTTTGTTTTCATAAAGATTTCAATAAAGACTTTGAACGCTTCCATCGCAAACCCTCCTTGTGGATCACGACCCGCATAGCCACTTGCTATAGCGGTAAGAATTGAGCAATTGCACATCTTTCATTCTAAATCTAAAATTCTTTATTTTTTGTGCAGGTTTTACCTCAATCAAATTTTGGCTCCGTTGCCGGGGGAGGGTAACGTTTTTATTGAAATCTGATTTTTATTGAAATTTTTTTTAGAATTAAAATGAATTTTCTTCTCTGTTGCAGGCTATAGGGCAAGCAAAGCAGGAAAAAAGGATTGCAAAAACATATAAGTGGTCTTGGGCCTCTGTTCCAGAAAACAGAGACCAAGTACCCTCTGAATTGCCGCGTTTGCTCGGCTTTAGCCGCGTTTCCGCGGCAAGGAAGAGTGCACTACTAACTGTCTTTTTGCATGGCTGCTTGCTTTGCAAAATTTTAGTTTTCTGCAACTTTATTTCTTATATGCCATCACATTAGCCTGCTAATAAACCAACAGTAAAATACTTGTTGACAAAGATAAAAAATTAATTAGACGTTTGCATCTTTAGGCACGTGTCTTTTCAATTCATTTATTTTTACTGTTGAAGAGTGCTGGAGCAAGGTACGTTCGAATTGCATGTAGAATAGGACTCATCTCTTGGTTGATTTTCATTACTTTGAGTGAATCTTATTTACATATCTTGTACACTTGCACAAACTTATCTTAAGGGCACTAACCCATAACAAGATAAGGTGGGGATTTAATCACCCTTCCTTAGTCCACAAATCAGATTCCAAGCACTCACTAACCCAAGCCTAATTAAAAATGAGTAGACGTTGGCCCTAGGGACATCTCGGACTCAATTAGGAGATTATCCTAGGGGGAAAGGTGTTGGAATTTGACTCCTACAAAATCAGTGTCGAGGAAAGGGATTAAGGGCCGAAAGCCCGAAGGTTGGTGGTTATTTAATTAAGGAACGTCTTTGACGGAAAACCTCCCACCAATCTTGCCCTGACCTGGCTGATTAGCTTGTGGTCAAAGTCTGCATTAGACCTCCCGTGGACAGTCTAATCAGTTAGGAGTCGTCTAGGTCATAGGTCTACCCTAACTTAGTTAGAATTTTCTCTTTTTATTTGTTTGCTTATTTGTTTGTTTTTTCTTTCTTTTTGTATTCTATTATGTGATATGGCTTATAATAATAATTTTTTCAACTTTAATAATAATCCATATTACACACCGAGTTCATTTTCAGATATTACCAACCCGGTATATCATGACTTTAACCAACCTAGTGTGCCGGATTGGTCTTATCCGAATCAATATAACCCATGTCCCCAATCTAATAACTATAATTTCCATAATAATTTCAACTCTTCACCGAGTCAGTGGGGATTCACCTCCCCCGAGCATAATTTTCAACTAACTTGTCCCCCTTATCCATCTAGTCCACAATATCCCCAAGAGTCATACTCAGTGCCACAAGTCCAAAATAGAAAACCATCAATTTTGGAAAGGAGTATGCGTGAGTCCAAACAACAATCACAAAATCTGATGGACTCACAATTTCACTACAACTTCTAAGACAACACTTCATCTTTTCATCAAAACAATAAATCCATCAACTATGAAAAGATGCTTGAAGCCATGACTCATGCTCAAAATGCTTGAAATTGTGACATAGATATGATGGTCGAATCTCTACGTTCTCACCGTTTGACCAGTTCTGATGTCACTAACCATTCTGTTAGAGCCGAAGAGTCATGTAGTTTTGGAAATCAAGGTTCAATTTCAGAACAGTCATTTGAACTTGCCCAAACTCTAAATAATATTGATAGTTTGGCAAGTTATCCCTTGCCTGAAATCGAACTTGAAAATGAATATGATCATGAACCCCAACTTAGGGATTCAATTTTACTTCCTGATTCAATAATGACTCCGGTATCTTCACCTGATTTTAATCTTTTCCCCGAGTCAACATTGGATCCTGTGCCAATTCATCATGAAATTAAATCACCCATTTTTTATGATCATATTGAACTTGACCAATTTTACACTTTTGAAAATCCTAATGACAAATTGGCAAGTTCTCACTTTTTTGATATTGAACTCAATGAGATATGTGACCTAGATTCTCAAATCTGTGATCCAGTTCAACTTTCTGAATCAATATTGACTCCTGTTTTGTTATCAAACTTGAGTAATATTTTAGAGTCAGTTTTGATTCCCCCACCTATCATTCGTGAACTTGAATCACCAATATTAAGTCACATTCCATTGTTGGAAAATAAATGTGGACTTGAGTTTCAACTTCTTGACTAGGACCCACTTCCTGAACCAATCTCGACTCCTGAACCTTTACTTGACTTAAGTCACTTTCCTGAGTCGGTATTAGTTCCCGTACTTCCTGAGTCCAAGTCAATCATTATATCGTTTCACACTCCATTCTGGGACGAGGTGGTTGACAAATTTGACTCCGAAATTAATTATGGAATTTGAAAATTAGATGGGGTTAAATTTTTAATAAAAATCCTTTATGGATTCATAATTTTAATGGGTTATATTAGTGAAATTTCTAGTGGGTTCCTCCGAACCCAACAAAAAGTTGATTGGGCCGCATTTCGTGGACCAATCAGACCACCACCGGAACCACCACCTTAAGGTAACATTTTGCTTCCCTTTCTTCTTTTTCATGCATCTACGCATTAATTCATACATTGAGGACAATGCATGAGATAGGTGTAGGGGAGGGTCTAACATAACTTAGTTTTTTCTTTTTATAAAAAAAAAATTTAACCTTTTCTTTGCTTTTAAAAACTTTTTGAAAATAGAAACAATATTTTGACATATTTTTTTAAGATATTAAGTTAATTTTAAGGAATAGGAAAATCCAAATTAGGATTTCTTATACTTGGTCAAAATAAGATTATTTGTTTGATTTTTAGGGTTAGGAAGATAATTTGTCAAAGTAATTTAGTTTTGATCTTTACCTTGATGAAATATGCACACTTCATACACTTACACACTTAGGGTTCAAAAACAAAGATTCTTGTGCCTTATGAAAAAAAAAGAAAAAAGAAAAAAAAGAAAAACAAATCTAATTATTGATTAGCTAGGTGCTTTGGCCTAAGCAAGCCTTAGTATTTATGCAAAAGATGATTAGATAAGTTTGAGAAAAATATATATATATAAATCCTCTGATTAAGCTGGGTATTTATGCCTAATAAAGCATAAGAATTCACGCCTAAAAGGGGTTCAAATAATAAAATCCTTAGTTCTGTGGCCTTATTTGCTTGAGTCCTTAAGTCCTTGGGGTGTTTTCTCACCCGGTGCCCTAAGACCGTTTGGTTTGGGAGTCATCGATTAAAGGCTCGTTACATGGGCAGATTAGAAAGCCTAATAGAACTAAGGAATAATACCACAAAAAAAAGTATATATATATATAAATAAATAAGGCATATGAGTTAGAGTTAATGAACCCTTAGTCAAAATTTTCACAGTCACAAGGTGCATATGACTTAGGGTAAAGTAATAGACTATATGAGAAGTACAATTTGACTCCTTACTTTGACTGATAATAAATTGTTGAATAGAGACTAAGTTTAGGAATGAAAAATTCGGTTTTCCTATAACTTTTAGATTGCTTAGATCTTACAATTATATTTCAAATATTTTTCTCTTTCAAAATGCTTTTCGAAAATACTAACTCTTTGTTTCTCTTTCTTTATGGATTTTCTGGGTGTAATCCATTGAAAACCCTCACGAGACAAAACTCGTCCTCTAGGGGTAACCTAGAGGTTTAACGGCTTGTTGCACATGCTCAGTGCAATCGCGTGACCTGCAAAAGTGGTCTAATAATCCTTAGTATAGTTTAGTTGTTTTGCTCGAGGACGAGCAAAAGATAGGTATGGGGTGTGATTGGTCGCTAATGTTGCATATTTAGTATCATATTTCCATACTTATTATAGAATAAAATCTGCATTGTCCTAATTAAATGCTTAATTTATTTGCAGGCCCATTCCTTAAGGAGATGAAGAGAAATGAGCCCAAAAGCCCACCAAAATTCTGAGTTAAATCAGAATTAATTCGAGCTCACTGAATCAGGGCAAAATCAAGAGGTTGACAACCGGTTGAGAAGAATCCTCTCAGAATCGATCGGTTAAAGTCAAGAATCCAAGGCCATTTCGTCACAATACGGGACTCAAACTGAAAAACCAACTGAAGATAAAAGCAAAAAGCGAAACCAGGGCAACCCACCAACAGGGTGTGGCCACCTGGCCACACCCTGGCCGCGGAAACAAGGCCCAAGCTGCGTTTCCGCGGCTTAGTTGGGGAGTTAGGGGGAGCGTTTGCTCCCCCGATCTCCCCGGGATCCTGATGGTTAGGGTTTTGCCTATAAAAAGCCAATATGTTCGCTGAAAATGGGACGACCATGCAGAGATAGGATTTAGCCTAGTTTTTCATTTCTTAGTATAAGTTTTTGTTTTTCTCTTTCATGTAATGTTAGTTTTCATTTAAATGATGTTTTGCTCGAGGGCGAGCAAAAGATAAGTGTGGGGGTGTGATTTGTCACATACATTGCATTTATATTGTCACTTTACCACACTTGTTAGCTAATAAATTCTATTAATAAGTTGTGTTTTTCTTTGCTAAATGTAGGCCCAGGTGCTTAAAGGAAGAAAGGAGAAACAAGCCCAAAAGCCCACCAAATTCTGAATTAATTCAGAATAAATTCGAAATGAAGAAATCTGGGCTAAATCTTGGCATATCAAGAGGTTGAGAAAAATCCTCCCTGAATCGAGCGATTGAAGCCAGAAAATCAGAAGCTGTTTCGTCAACGGTTGAAGCAGAAACAAGAAAACCAGCAGGAGATGCGAGATACCCTTCAAACCAGGAGCCTCCCCCCCTTTGGTGTGGTCACGTGGCCACACAAGGGCCGCGGAAACGCGGCCCAAACCGCGTTTTCGCGGCCAAGTAACATCTGTTGGGGGAGCGTTTGCTCCCCCAATCTTCCCGGGATTCGCCTCCTTTGGTTTTTGGCTATAAATACCTCTTTCAGCAGAGAAAAATGCAGCGAAGACTAGGATTAAGTTTTGCATTTATTTTCTTAGGATTTAGGCTCTTTGTTAGCTAGAAAGAAAGTTGTAATCTTGCTTTTTAAGTTGTAGTCCAGTTTCAAAAACTTGTGAGAGAGAGGACTGAGAGCTTGTACTTGAAGATTGAAGTGACAGCAATACAAAAGTTGAGCCAATTTCTCTTCCACTTGCAGTACGGTATGGGTTACATTATGTCTTTGTTTTCTTCTTCTTTCTCCATGGATAACTAAACATCTTTCTGGGCTTGCTATTGAACTCTCTCTTGCTTTTCTTCTCTCTTGTTTTTAAAGAAAAAGACCCGATGACTCATATGAATGCCTTACTTAAAAGCCTTTCTTTTTGAAAGTGTTCTTGAAGGCACATGAGGATGGGTTTGGATGTTGAATTCACAACTCTTTCATGAACATCTCTTGAATCGTTTTTAATTTATTCATGCTTCTTCGCGCTTGATTTTTTAACATTCGATTCTCTGATTTCTTGAAGAAAAAGACTCAACTCTTCTAACATCTTATGTGCTTTACTTAAAGCTTTCTAAAACACAACTCAAAGTTTTGCGAATGATCATCTAAGGGACTTAGCATTTTAAGAGAAGAATAACCAATTGAGTAGTGAGATAGTGAGCCCAGACTTTCTTTATTATTACAAACAACAACACAATTTCTAAGTTTTCTAAATCACCTTCTCCAAAACCTTTTCTAAAAGTTGTAATTTTTCTTTCATTCATCTCTTTCTTTCCATTCTCTTTTTCCTAAAAAACGAACACAATTCCTTGTTTTAAAAATGAATCACCGAAAAGCTTCCATCGCATCCCTCCTTGTGGACACGACCCGTTAGCCACGAGCTACACGGTAAATTCTTGAACTCATTGGTTGTTTCTCTTTATTTTAGCAATCAAAAGCTCAGTGAAGAAGAAGAAGAGTCTAATGATGACTCTTGAAAGACTGTTGTCTTTTATAGGCATAGTGACTCGCAGAGATACGCGGCACTTGGCTTGAGGCCTAATCCCTGCCTGATGCGTGTCGTGCATATTAAATGCAACGTAAAATTCGCGCGCCAAAAGAAAGATGTCCACTCAATCTCCCAGGACAGATGGCAACGCGCTTAAAACACGGATTCGTGTTTAACAAAAACCGCGTCCCTCTAAAAAGTCGCGCCTCTTCGCAAGGCCAATGTCGCGCCTAGTTCACAGTGTGAGAGCTGCGTCTTCATCTCAAAGATCGCGTCCCTCCAAGAGCCGTCTTCAGCAAACTAATAGATGCGTCCCCATTCCAAGTGAGGATTGCGTCTCTAGAACAAAATGACCCCTGCGTCTAAGAGACTTACATTCAGTCTTTGCTTTTGCAAATCAGTTCAACAGTACACTGGCACAAGCAGACGACTGTTCACCCCTGGTTCAAAGTACACCAACAACCTGCTCAGAGCACTGAGGAGGTCTGGACTGCGTATCTAGACACCCACCACGATTATCCCTGGTAGCTTCAAAGGGTTTTACAGTACACTCACAAAGACCATACTCCAGATAAGATCAACCTCAGAGTATCTCAAATGACTATCAGTCCAATCATGAGAATTATGAATTCAACTAGAGTCCAAAGTATTTTGAAATCTGTCCCAGTCAACCGCGGAATATCGGAAACTTTGGAGGGGGTTCTGTAGGCTGTCTAAAAATCACTGAAGACAAGTCATCAAAAAGTAGAATCTAAACTCCAGACGCAGGGATAGTCATCGCCATCAGCGCAGCACCAAGACGCGAGGGTTGAAACTCGCGTCTCGACATCACTGCGGGGACCAAAGACACGAGGGTTAAAACCTGCATCTCAGCATTATTGCAGTGCCAAGATGCAGAGTCCAAAGCCCACGTCTCACGCGAAGCTTGACGCAGAGCTGGAAACCCGCGTCTCTCAAGCATTACTTTAGCAGCAAAACGCAAGGCTCAAAACCTGCGTCTCAGTTGTAACTGCCCTTATTACTGGGTCAATTACTGCCCACGTAGTGAGGGAGTTAACCCCCATTATGGAGTGTTTTTAGGGGACACGTTTACCCCCTGAAACCTCTATAAATAGCCCAGTTTGCTATGGAAGAGGGGTCGAAAAGAAAAAGGTAGGATCATTCTTGGTAAAAAGAACTGCAGTCGTAAGCCGTAGAAACACCAAGATTTTCAGCTGAAAAGAAAGAGAGAGTTCAACTATTCTAACAACTTGCTGCGCACAAGTTTGTCTTTGCCTACACTCTCTTTGAGATCCTTGGCGGACAGAAGCTGTGTTACTTCGTCTACTTTTCAAAGGGAGAATTCCTTAAAGGTCCTGACGTTCACCCGGTCAACGAAAAGCAAGATTCACTTTCCACCGCCACATCAAGAACCCGACACTAAACAAAGGGGAGATTCAAGTTTGAATATCTTCCCTCTATTGTAAGAGGATTATTGATCCGCTGTAACTTTCTTTACAATCAAATAAAGAATTTACTTCTCGATCTTCAATTTTCCCACCAAACAGCCATCTGGCCAGATTTTTGGAGAGCTAAGCCGTGGATCCCTGATTCTCCTTTATCTCCAATTGATTTTTCAGTTTACGGTCTGGATTTGACATTATCTTTCTTGATGATATCGAGTTTGCTTGATTCCAATTGCTTATCTTTGACGATAACGGGGTGGACCCACATGATTTCCCCAAACTTGGTCGTCAATGGAATGAGGCCTTTAGCCTCCTACTTTTCAGCCATCAGGTTGATGATGTCCAGTCTTGCTTCAGGGACGGGAGTTAACTGATTGTACACGTTTATTGTATTATTTTTATTACATTACTACATCTATCTTCTAATAAATCCTGCTAATTCCTTATCTTAATGTATTATTTTGCAAGTTTGTCTTAATAAAGGGAGAGAAGATAATACCAAATAAAAGTTAGTCAGATTTAGATTTAATTGGATTTATTTGGTTAACTGAAGATAAAGCCAAATAAATACAGTTGAAATCAGATTTAGAAGAATCAATTTGGTTAGCTTGAAAAATAAAAGAGATATTGTCAAAATCCAAAGATCCAAAAGAGATATTATCAGAAGATCTTTTCTATTGGGCAAATGATTCTGTCCATATCTCCAACCCTATCTCCAACCTTATCAGAAGATCTTTTTTATTGGGATAACGATTTGGTCTCATCTTCAAGCACGCTTTCTCTTATCCATTTCAACCTGTAAAGAACACTAGTTCAGAAGGTAAAGGGGCACCATTGAGCAGAGATAGACTTTAGAATAGGTTTTTACTTTACTTTAGTTTAGGGTTTTATATTTCTCTTTTTGTAATTTTCTAATTTATTCATGTAACTTAGAGGAGAGAAGAGTTTTATGGGAGAATGAGAGTGAAGTTTTTACTGAGAGTGATACCGGTGTAAGAATTCTTCCCTTCTTTAATTGTTATTCAATTAAATCGAAAGTGGCATTTTCTTTTTTCTTATCTTTGTTTGCTTTCCTCAGAGGCGCATTGTAAATCCTAATGAAACCTATAGCATCGAAACTGTCTTGCCATTGTAAGTTCCTTTGACGGCTTATGGTGATGGATAACTATTTCTATTTTATTTTCTGCTTGCATTTTAATTCATAGTTTAGTCTCAGAATGGGAAAGATCCAAAACGACATGCTTCGCTCGCCTTCAAGATAAGGTAAGTCTTTGTAAAGGATTCAAGGTAAGCAATCGCTGAATAGGTAAGTAAACTTTACTTTCTTTTCTTTCTTTTAATTAGTGCAAGAAAATGATTTCAAAACCCACACTTTTTTTACTCTTTTTATTTCTTTTCTTTAACTTAGTTTTTCATTCTCTGACAATCACCATCATCTTCTATCTACCACTCTTTTCTAAATTAACACAAATTTCTTTTCCTTTTCTTTATAAAAACAAAGAATGTTTAACCATCTTAAGTTAACTAAAATGAACTTACAATTGTTTGGTCGGAAAAAAATGTGAAGTAAAATTTCTTAGAGTGGATGAAATATTGCAATGGAATAATTTCGATTTAAGAATATCTAGATCTCCTCTTTATTTAAGGCTGGGTTCTTGATGTGACGATGGAGAGTGATTCTTGTTCTCCGTTGACCAGCTGAACAACAAGCTTCTCTTCGATGGAGAGTGATTCTTGCTCTCCGTTAATACACCAAGTGTTTAGAGTTCACTAATTTCTCTTGCTCTTTCTCTCTCTCTCTCTCTCTGTGTACCTCTGTGGTTGAAAAGAAAGAAACTTTTAGCTTGAGAATTCTTAGCTCAAAATCTCAGAAAAAAGCCACTCCCTCATAGTTCTTGAGGTTATTTATAGGGGGTCTTAGGGGTATAATTGTCTCCTAGAATCCCTCCATAATGGGGTTTACTCCCTCATTATGTGGGGAGTTAATTGACCCAGTAATAGGGTCAGTTACAACAGAAACATGAGTTTCGCGCTGGATATGAATCTCGCGCTGTTATGTAGATGTGGCGCTCGCAGTCTTCTCATAGCCGCATTGTAGTTAAAACGCTCATAGGCACGTGTTGAAATTGAGACATGGAGTTGCTCAGACCCGCATTTGAAGTAAGACATGGAGTTGCTCAGACCCGTGTTTGAAGTGAGATGCAGAGTTGCTCAGACCCACATTTGAGGTGAAAATGTTGAGTTGCTTAGACCCTCGTTTAAAGTCCGTGTTTGCCCATGGACATGAGGTTCATATTTTAGTTGAAACACGACCTTCACGTTGAAGTAAGGCTTGCGTCTGAGAACTTATCTCTAATGATTTTTAGACAGCCTACAGAATCCCCTCCAAATTTTTCGAAACTTCACGGTCGACTGGGATGAATTTCATAATACTTTGGATTTCAATTTGATTTCGGGCTCCCCATGATTGTACTGGAAATCTTTTAAGGTGCCCCAAGCTTGATCATGTGTGGATTCTAGTCATCATGAGTGTACTGTTGAACTATTTGAAGCTTTCAAGAAAGATCATCACAAGTGTCTTAGAAACAAAGTCTTGCACTTGTATGAGCTCTGGTTTGTTTGTCGGTGTACTATTGAACTGGTAGAGTTGTCGATTACTTTTGTCAGTGTACTGTTGAACTGATTGCAGAAGCATAGACATACTCTTTGTATGGGGGAGAGAGAATGCGGCTCTCAGTTGGACGCGACTGTCGCGTTAAATGCGACCCTCATCTGGTCTTGAGACGTGACAGTTATGCTTAGACACGATTCTTAGTGAAGATGTAATCTTAATTTGGACGCGACTCTAGCTTTGGACTCAAAGGTTGCTCTAAGAGTTTCTGGACGTGGATATCCCTTGAATACGAACATCTGTCGCACATGTGTCTTGCTCAGATCAAGCTTGAGAATTACGTCGCGAATCAAGGCCATTGAAGGGCCTATAAAAGGGCCAGGGGTCTCTTAATAGTCATTAAATTTGATTGTCTTCTCCATCAGACCCGCATCTGAAGAATTTTTGAAGCCCTTGAGTTTTCAGAGGAACCCAAAACTTTTAAGCTTTTCTCAATCTTCTTCAAAGATCATCACTGTCAAATGGCTTCGAAGTCGAAGAACATTGCTTCCTTTTCTGGCACTGTCATTGCTATAACCCCAATGGATTCTCCTTAAGAGGCCCCCATTTCAGGTAAGAAATGGCTTTCACCATGTTGAACATGAAGATACACTGTCTCTAATTTCTTTTTGAAGTTTTAAAACTTTTGTTGAAGTTAAGCAGTCAAAGCAGGGCTCACGAGTCTGCGTTTGATTTATAGACTCGATTTTGGCGTTGATGAGCAGAATATGGATTTGACGATCTTCATATTTTGTCTTGTCATTGTGACCTTCGTTGTTTATGAATTAGACGCGAGCCTGGCGAGCTTCGTGTTTTGAGATTTCTGAGCACGGATCTCGTTCATTATGAGATTCGCGATTGAGTCTCAAGGCTTAGAAAATTTTTTAAGTCTTCATGTGTGAAGCTCATACGTGAGCTTCATGTGAGTCTCGCATTTCAATCATTGAACACGGTATCATGTGTTGAGACCTGCGTTTGAGTTTTAACACTTTTGACATTTATCCCTTTCTTCATGATATTACTCTTTTTTTTGCAGTGAGATATTCTTTGAGTCATCTGATGAAGAGGAATCACTTTGGTCACATTCATGGTGCTAATTCTAATGTCCTCTCCAACCTGCAGAAGCCCCTGCATTTATCAGAGCAAATAAGAAATGACAAGCCCGCTTGACTGGTAACTATTCAGGAAGTCAGAGTTCCTCTTCAAAGATGGTATCAAAGAGGGCGAGGAGGATCTGTACAACAGAGATTATAAGTGGCTTTATCAGATCTGGACCTCCCTGGAGTATTATTTGTTTGCACCCCAATACTGTTGGACACGATGCACGATTCACTTGAAGGTCACAGGAAAGAGAACAACACGGGTATGGTCTCAGATCCTCCCTTCACCAATCTTGTTTAAGGAAGTCACAACAACGAGCACGATGCACTTGAAGGTCACAGGAAAGTGAACATCACGGGTATGGTCTCAGATCCTCCCTTTACTAATTTTGTTCAATGAAGTGACAACACGAGCATGATACACTTGAAGGTTATGGGAAAGGAGACATCACTGGTATGATCTCGGATCCTCCCTTCACCAATCTTATTTAAGGAAGTGATAGCAACGAAAAACTCATGCTCATTGGAACAAAATCTTCCATTAAGCAAAGGATCACAGCCTTATGCAAGAGGCCTTTTGTGCCAAGTTGGTCGGGTGAAATCAGAATGTTCCACTGCATTTTGACCTCAAGAAATACCATTGTTCTTAAGAAGAGAGGAAGTAGATCTACTGTTATAGATGTAGAGCAACCCAACCACGAAGGCAACCTCCACTAAAGAAGTTTTTAGACATGTAACTTGCTATAAAGAAGCTTTTATCAGAAGAAGAATTGAGAATCCAAGCCCTGGCTGAGGTTGAGAAGACACGTCAAAGGGATAGTTAACGCCTCAAGGAATAAATTAAATCTCTCGCTAAGCAAGAATAACTTTCTGTCCTTTTTCTCTTTTGTAACACTCCATCTTATTGAATTATAGAGTATTTGTATCACTTTTATAATTTTGATATGAATAATAAAAGTGATAATTTTGTCTTCATCTTATCTTTACTTTCTTTTGTGTCTGAAAATAAGACAAATGAAAGCGATTGAATTTGATTATTGGATATGACGATTAACATAGCAACTAGAAAATTTGAGAAGGTTACCGCCAGAAGTGTGATGTTTAACTGGAAAGGAGTTGAATTCATGATTTGAATGAATTTGGTGGACTTACTATTCTATTGATAAGAATAACAAGTAGAGTTTGATCTATTGGGAATTTATGAAGATTTTTACTATCAGTAGTATAATGTAAATATGATGGGTTTAGATTTGCAGTTTGAGAAAATTGAATTATTTGAGGTATGATATTAACTTGACAAAGGTGTATGCTAGAGATATGATATTAACTTAGCATCAAGAAGGTCTCGTTTCATTGAGAGAATACTATCATAGGTATAATATTAACTTAATAGGAATTTATATTATGATATGAGCAATTTTGGTCAGAGGTGTGATATTAACTTGACCGAGAAATTTTGCGATTTAAGTAATTTAGTGGACCCGTCATTCGATTAAAAATTGACAAGTTAAAATTTTATCCGCTAAAAAAATTAAGTGAAGTCACTTTTAGAGAAATAATGTTAACCTAATAGCAGAGTATGCAGAGGTATAATGTTAACATGACAGGTTTAATATGTGATTATTTCACTGAGAAAATAATTACATCCTTTTGAAGTCCTACCATTCCATGGACAATAATTGGTAAGAGATTTTAAAGGGGAAGGTGGATCAGGTCCCTAAGAATTTTTAGCAAACCCTCAGTTGTTAAAGGAATTGGTATGCCTTTACTAGCTACCGTTTGAGTTGGGCTAGCCATGTTATTCTCCTCAACATGATGAGTTATCGAGGATTTTTTGTTAGGCTTAAAAGCCAACTGTTTCATCTATCTTTTAAGCATTGGAGGTGTTGGAGAAGCGTAGTTTATCTCCTAGATTTCACTATGCAGATGAGCTGGGGATTACAGAGGTGGATATGAATTCTCGAGGGTTTTGTTTGGAGATTAACCTCTCTCGTGGGGTCCTCTTTGGTTCTAATTTGGTTACCACACTTTGATATGAATGTGAAAACAATAGAAAGGTTCTGCAAAGATGTATCATGGACCTTATTCAATCAGTTTGGCTTGATAAGCTATCAGATAAACTCATTGGATCCTCCATGAGAGTCGATCGATGACCACATTTATATATGAATGTGGATACAATGGAAAAGTTCTGAAAAGATACATCACGAGCCTTCTCCAATGAGTTTGACTTTATAAGGCATTACATAAACTTATTCAATCCTTCATCAGAGCCGGTCGAACACCATAACTTGATATGAATCTGGATACAATGAAAAAGCTCTGCAAAAATGCGTTACAAACCTTCTTCAATGAGTTTTGCTTGGTAAACCATTGATAAACTTATTGGATTCTCCATCAGAGTCGATCGATCGCCAAATCTTTTTCTGAATGTGAATACAATGGAAAAATTCTGCAAAGATGCGTCATGAACTTTCTGTTGGCCCAAAGGCCCATCACTCTAGCTTGATGATGATTAACTCATGTAGTTATAATACTAATAATCTTGTGTTTCATAATTTTTAGATATTGATCAAGATCATAGTTGGTATTTTAGCTTCAACAAAAGACTCGAAGTCAAGATTTCAAGCTCACGTGTTGATTCAAGAGCTTACATTTAAAGATCACATCAAGTACTCGAGATGGAGTCAAGCTCGTTTGGATCGTGTTTTGGATCGAGTCGACTTGGAAAAGAAGATCCACAAGAAGACTTTGCTTTAGATTTGTTTATTAGTTTAGATCTTGTGTAAGGATAGAATAGTATTTAATTACTCAAGTTCACACACAAAAGTTTCTTTATCACTTTCATGATAAATAGTTTTTGTTTTGATTTAACTGTTTAATTTTAAAAGTTTACGTTTACATGGTTTATATCTACATAGAATAAGTTTTATGGTTTATATATGTGTTGGATTCTATCCACACATATTAGAGTTTTATTATTTATTGAGAAACTTACTTATATGTGTTTTAGTTTATCATGTATATGGTTTTGTGTTTCGAATTATCGTGTATACATCTTTTCATTTTATGAATAGATTTTATCAAAACAAGTTTACATGATTTATATGTATATTGAATTTCATCTATATACATTGATGGTTCATATATGTTTAGATAAATTTTTTTTGATGTATTTAGTTCATGTGTTTAAGTTTTATTTTTATCAAAACTTATTTTGGTATTTATTGTCAAAAATAAGTATATATCATTTACTATGTGTATTGGATTCTATCCATACACACTATGCTTCAAATGTATTTCGATATCTTATTTTTATATTTACACAAGTTTATGGAAAACTCAGATTTCCATTTCAATGTTTGGATTTTGAAAAATACGGTTTTTGATTTTTGCCTATATATCTTTATCGCAAAAATAGTTCAATTGTTTGTAATATGTGTTGATTTTTGATCGGACATATTTGTACTTCAAATTATTTATTGAAGTTATTTTTGTGAAAATTATGAGATTTATTAAAATTTTTATGGATATCATAGTCCAAGTTTTAAACCCTGAAATTTGAGTGCTTGGGCTGCTTACGGTCGACCGACCAGTCGACCGCAGGCTGGCTCGGTCGATCCACCAATTGACTGACGTGCATACATGCACCAGTCCAACTAGCGATCAACCGACTGGCTCAACCCTACTTTCTCGTTGGCCCCGATTGACCAGGTGGTCGACTGACAGAGAGTTACACTCTCTGTGCTTTGGAGGCGGTCGGCCAGCAACCCAAACGGTTATAAAAATGACCGTTGGTCGGTCAACCGGGCGATCGATCGACAGGCCAGTTTGGCCTGGGTCCTGCCCCTAATGGCTAGTTTTTATTTGGCCTATTTAAAGTGGTTTTCTTGGCCAGATTTTAAAAAGATTTTTAAGAGCAATATTTCCCATCTTCAACTGAGTTTTTGCAGCAAGTTTTAAACAAGCTTTTTGTGCTTCTAAATCTAAATCTTTATTTTGTTTCAAAATTTTGGAAAATCAAATAAAACAAGTTTGGGAAATCTAGTTTCTAGTTTTCTTTTCTTATATCATTTCAAGAGTTTTTCCAAGTGTTTCTCTTTGTGTTTCTTTTTCAAAATCTTTATTCACTCACATACTTGATCTCTTCATTGCCAATCTATCCTCAAGATCATTGTATTTTGAGAGATTTTGTTTGTGGTCTTTGGAGATCACCAAGTTTTTGTTTGTGATCTTTTTGGTCACCAAGTTGTACTCACTTTGCTTTGTACTTGGCTTTGTGCCTATCGTCTTGTGTAGAGATGTGAGAAAGTTGGAGTTGTCTAGTCCAAGTTTATAAGTTATAATTCCTCGGTGGAGGTCCTTTTGTGGAAGGTCCTTGATGGACATAGTGAAAATCCTTCTGTGTGAAGGTGGGGACGAAGAGCAGTGACTTGAACCTCGAAACATATCTTGGTGTTTGCGTTTCGATATTTCTCTCTCAACTCTCTACTATTTATTTCTCGCATTGCAGTCATTGTTATATCTGTTTTTGCTTGATATTGTTTATGTGCACATACTTATGTATTTTCATCTATTGTATTAGTTATTCATTGATTACATTACATTCCTCATTCATACTTGTCGATTTCACTCATTTCAACAAGAAGGCAATTAAGCACCTCAACTCCTAATCGAGAGAAATATAGAGGGGAAGTTCTAGAGTCTTTCACGAGAAATCCGGCTTCACTTCTTGTTTTGTGTCACCGTTCATCATCTACTGCAATAGGTTTTAGTTCTATATTATTTGTCACTAGATTAGCAGTACCATATCCACTCCCCTCTAGGTGTACTTTCAATTGGTATCAGAGCTAGCGCTCTTGATATTCGGTGTAACCCCTAAGAGTAATCCTCATATTGCTAATTTAGTTATTTATTTTACACACATATTATTATCACTCATGGATTATCTTGCTCCACTTATACTTGATGCTTCTATCATATATATATGAAAATTTGAGATGACTGCTTACCTTAAGCCCTAGGATGGCATGTTTATCTTACCACTATCAAGAAATCTTATATTATTAATGACAAGTATTTAGAGACTAATACACAAGCATTGCATGCACTTAGGCAAAAACTTAGCAAAGATCATTTATTTATGGTTTCTCATTGTGATTCCGCTTTTGCAGTGTGGAACACATTGGTCTCTCCTAAGGATCAAGCTTCACATGATGTTGAAAGAGAACCTATTGTAGATGAGTCTGACCAAGCGTGCTATATGGTCCAAAAGATTGACTCCCTTGAGGTAACTTCGGATACTCATCTAGATGATTGTGCTAGCTCTTTCAATGATAGTAATGCTATGGATGCACATACTTTGAATGAAGAGCTTTCTATATTTTGTGAAAATTTGCTTTCAAAATACAAAGTCTTGAAAAGTAAGAGTTTTAATATAAAGAAGGAAAATGAGTTGTTATTTTCAAAACTCGATTTGATTTTAAAAGAGAAGGTTGAGGTTTCAAGTGAAAGAGATTCTTTGAAATTCCAACTTGATCTTGTTTTGAAAAAAAATGAGATTTTGAAAAGTAAAACTGATTTGAATGTTGTTTTAGAGAAAAATGATGTTTTGTCTTCTGGACTTGATTTTATTTTAAAAGATAATGATTCTTTGGAAAAAAAAAACAAAATTGTTTTGATTTTTAAAGATTTGGAATGTATTTCTTTAGAAAATGTTTCTTTGAAAATGATTTTGCTTTTCATGTTTATTATGATTCTATTGTTTTATCTCCTAGTGATAAGATTTTGTTTCTCTTGCATGCTCCACATCTTCTTCAAGTATTGATAATAATATTTGTATTTTTAAAAAGAGGATCGTTTGGGCTCTACTTTGAGCCAATGTCCCATGAACCACATGTTGGCCCAAAGGTTACAATCACCGATTTTGAGTTTTGATGATAACAAAATATATGAAGTTATTTAGTACTAATCAAGTTCAAGTGTTTTAAGTATGTTTCAGGATTCAAAAAGATCTAATAGGTTTTTTTACTCTAAAAGAATGAGTTGATGGCTCAAGGGTACTCAAGTAGGGATAGAAGCTCAAGTAGGGATAGAAGCTCAAGGCACTAAATGTTACTATGAAAGAAACCCGCTTGAAGATACTTGTAGTCACTTAGAACCTTATAAGAACCTACTTTATTAAAGAGTAGAATATAGATTTGATGCTCAAAGATATACACACACAAAAATACACATTTTTGAAAGTACAGTTTATTTCATATTGGTGTTTTGACTTGTTTGGTCTTGATACATATTCCACATTTTCTCAAAATTTATATCTTAGCTTTAGAACTTGTATCTCCTTATCCATACATATTTTCCCCTTCAGAACCAATAACAAAATCATTTACAAAATTTTAATAGCTTCAAATTAACCTTGGTACTGTTCTTGGCCTAGCTCGGTCGACCAGGCAGTTGACCGTACCTATTACAGGCTAGATCGGTCGACCACACGGTCAACCAAACGTCTGGCAGAGGAGTGTGTATGTTTGTGCATATTCACGGTCGACTGACCAATCGAGCGCTCTCCCCTGCGATCGACCGATAAATCAACCGACTGTTATCGCTTTGGTCTCGATTAAACTGGTCGACTGCTCGGTCGATCGAGAGCTAACGTTGAATTTTTAAAAAAAGGGCTAGTCGACCGGGTGGTCGACCGACAGACTGTCAGAAAGGCAATAATGGTCAGATATCAAAATCTGTATTTTTAACATGTTCTTAAAACATGGAGATTTGAATTCTGAGGGTCAAATTCTTCCCTTTATGACCTAGTAAACATTCTAAATATATTTTTCTAAAGCTTATATAAAGGGTCATTGGGATTGAATTTATACAACAACAAATTCTACTGAAAATCAAGTTTTGCTTTCAAAGTGAAAAAGTTTTCAAAATTTTCTTTTATGCTTTAAATTCCAAAGTTTTTATTAAGTTTTCGACTCTGATATTCTCTCTCTATTCTTATTTTTACTCTTACATACATTCTTGAGCTTTAAATATACTTTTTTCTCTATAGAGATTTGTAAGAGAGTTGTAAGAGAGTGTTTGTGATCTCTTAATCACCAAGAGCTTATAATCTCAATTGGTTTTGTGCTACCTCTGATGTAAAGGGTTGAGTTGGGAGTTGTGTATCCAAGTGGTTGTAATTCTTTGTTGTAAGGTCCCTTTGTTGAAGATCCATTAATGGATAGTGAAATCTTTTACAGTGGTGAAGGCGGGGACGTAGAGTAGTGGCTCTAACCTTGAAATAAATTTCTCTTATTTGCGCTTGTCTTATTGTCTCTATTTACTTGTTGTTATTCATTAATTTTGTCGATCATTACTCATCTCAACAAGAAAGCAATTGAGCTCCTCAACTCTTATCTAAAGGAATCACGAGGAGAAGTTCAGAGCCCTTCATAGGGAATTCGGCTTCAATTCTTGTGTTGAGTGATCGTGCATCATTAATCATAAATTATGAAGTATTTGTATTTGATTAGCACTACACCAATTCACCCCCCTCTAGGTGTATTTTCAATTGGTATCAGAGCATTTGCCTCTAGTTTTTGGCTTAACCACCTTAGAGAGATCCTATTTACTAATCACTTCATTAACATCTTTATTCTCATCCATTATTGTATAGATGACCAAAGGTATTGAGACCCCTCCCAAGTTTGATGACCTTAACTTTCTCATATGGAAGGTTAAGATGATGGTATTTTTGCAATCCCTAGGAAGCCGGGTTGCAAAGGCGGTGACTAAACCCTTTAGTGTACCCGCTAGTGATGAGGACACTTGGTCCAAAATTGTCACCAAAGAATTTGATGCCAATGCAAAGGCACACTATGCATTGCTTCAGCCTTGAACGATGTTCATATAGCTAGGATTATTCATTGCAAATTCGCCTATAAGATTTGGTTACACTTAATGGTCACTTACGAGAGAACATCACAAGTCAAGAGAGATAAAATTTATCTCTTGCATTTTCAATATGAGAATTTCACTATGCATGAACATGATTCCATTGATGACATGGTTATAAAATTTACTAAAATCACTAATGGTCTTGCTTCTCTAGGTGACGCTATAGACAACAGCCAAAAGGTGAGGAAGGTCATTCGTGCTCTACCACCATCATGAGAGGTCAAGGTTACAACTCTAAAAGAGCTCAATGACAAGGGAAAAAATGGTGCTATAACTCTTATCGGTAACCTTAAGATTCATGAGATGGAGAGGAAGGCTAGAGAATAAATGGCGCCACAAAAAAAATGACGATTGCCTTCAAGTCTACTCCCACCATCTCAGATGGTGAAGAAGAAGAAGAAGATGATGATGATCTTTTCCTCCTTATGAAAAATATAAGGAGGATGGACAACAAGGCCAAGTTCTACAATAGAAGACGATGACAGGGAAAGAGGATAAGAAAATTATTTGTTTCAACTGTCAAAAATCCGGTCATATCATTGTCGAATGCTCGAAAATCAAAAACAAGCCTTCCACCTTAAATAAGCCATCTACTTCGAAAAAGCCATATAAGAAGAACACTCTCAAATCAACATGGAATTCAGAAAGTGAATATGAAGAATAAGTTGACACGGCAAACGTGTGTTTCATGGCATATGATAACATACCTAATGTAACCTCTGAACCATCCGTTGATGAATGTAAATTAATTATGGATGAATTAGGTAAGGTATTTGAAGAACTTTCAAATAATTATGATTTTGTAAAGAAGAAATACCTAAAAATAAAAAAAATAAAACTCTTCAAAATAAAATTATTACTCTTTCTAAAGAAAAGGATGCTTTATCTTCCACTTTGATATCTATACAAAAAGATTTTGATGCATACAAGATTTCATGTAAAGCAAAATTCTTCATGATTAATGAAAATGAAATTTCTATTTTAAAAATTAAAATCAACACTTTGGAAAATATTTTAAAGAAATGTGAGTTTGATAAAGCTAAATTAGAGGCTGCGTTTTCATCGAAAAATACTTCAAAGAAACATATTCATGCTACACATAGATCACAACACATTCATACTGATAATTCTAAACATGTCACACACACTAAGCATGCTCATGTTTCACATGCTCATCATACATATTATGCATTTGTATATGGTAGAGTTTATTCATGCACTTATTGTGGCCGAAAGGGTTACTTAGCTAAATTTTACTTTGATTGTATAAATGCTTCTAATAATCATATTTCGGTTCGAAGTACTAACGTCATTGGACTCAAGAAAATATGTGTACTAAAATTAACAACTTTATTACTTGATGTAGGTATACACTAAGGCTTCAAGAGATAGGGAGCGGTGATACCTTAATAGCGGTTGCTCAAAGCACATGACTTGGGATACAAAATTTTGCAACCCTATCAAGGTATCATGAAGGTGACATCATCACCTTCGAAGATCAATCAAAAGGTAACATTATCTGTATAGGTAAAATTAAAATTGGCTCATCTCCATTGATCAAGGCACTTAATGTTACTATGAAAGAAACCCGCTTGAATATACTTGTAATCACTTAGAACCTTATAAGAACCTACTTTATTAAAGAGAAGAATATAGATTTGATGCTCAAAGATATACACACACAAAAATACACATTTTGAAAGTATAGTTTATTTCGTATTGGTGTTTTGACTTGTTTGGTCTTGATACATATTCCACATTTTCTCAAAATTTATATCTCAGTTTTAGAACTTGTATCTCCTTATCCATACATATTTTCCCCTTCAGAACCAATAACAAAATCATTTACAAAATTTTAATAGTTTCAAGTTAACCTTGGTACATTCTTGGCCTAGGTCGGTCGACCAGGCAGTCGATCGTGCCTATTACAGGCTAGAACGGTCGACCACATGGTCAATTGAACGTCTGGCAGAGGAGTGTACATGTTTGTGCATATTCACGGCCGACTGACCAATCGACCGCTCTCCCCTGCGATCGACCGATAAATCAACTGACTGTTATCACTTTAGTCTCGATTAAAACGGGTCGACCGCTCGGTCGATCGAAAGCTGACGTTGAATTTTTAAAAAATGGGCTAGTCCACCGGGCGGTCGACCGACAGACTGCCAGAAAGGCAATAATGGTCAGATATCAAAATCTGTATTTTTAACATGTTCTTAAAACATGGAGATTTGAAATCTGAGGGTCAAATTCTTCCCTTTATGACCTAGTAAACATTCTAAATATATTTTTCTAAAGCTTATATAAAGGGTCATTGGGATTGAATTTATACAACAACAAATTTTACTAAAAATCAAGTTTTGTTTTCAAAGTGAAAAAGTTTTCAAAGTTTTCTTTTATGCTTTAAATTCCAAAGTTTTTATTGAGTTTTTGAATCTGATATTCTCTCTCTATTCTTATTTTTACTCTTACATACATTCTTGAGCTTCAAATCTACTTTTTTCTCTATAGAGATTTGTACGAGAGTTGTAAGAGAGTGTTTGTGATCTCTTAATCACCAAGAGCTTGTAATGTCAATTGGTTTTGTGCTATCTCTGGTGTAAAGGGTGTTGGCCCAAGGTTACAATCATCCATGATTAGTGTATTTTGATGATTACAAAACATATTAGTTATTTGTACTAATAACATTTGTTGTTTAAGTGTGTTTCAGATTTCTATTCATTTTAGAAGTCTTCTCTCACAAATATAAGGATTTGGACTCAAGTCAACTCCAATTGGGCTCAAGGAACAAGTGTTGAAGATTATATGAAGAAGCCTATTGAAGATCTTGAAGTCCTTAGAAACATTGTAAGAAATAGAATGTTAAAGTTTGAGTATATGAAATTTGGCTCTAGGATTTGCACACACACTTGTTTCATATATTTCCTATGTTTTGAAAATGGTTATTTCTAAGTTTTATGCCTTAGTTTATATATACGTTTACCAAAAGCTTTATATCTTGAAAATCTTGTATAAAATATGTGTATAAACTATTTTCTGCATAATACTTAGCTATATGTATTTTTAAAATATTTCTCAAAATTTTTCTAACTCAAAACCAGCCTAGTTTTCTGTTTCAGGCAACTCCGGCCGACCGGCCCGGTCGACCGGCGATGTGTCTGGACATGCACTGTTTGTGCATGTCTGTCGGTCGACCGGACCGGTCGACCGACGGAGAGCAAATTGCTCACAGGTTTTTTCGGTCGACCGGACCGGTCGACCGGAAGAAGGAAACTGTGTTTCCTCTTTTGGGACGGTCGACCGGACCGGTCGACCGAGAGCCAACGGCTCTTTGTAGCTGGCCTTGCGGTCGACCGGACCGGTCGACCGCCAAGCCTGCTGTAGCCTAACGGCTCTTTCCTCTTTGGGCTATTCTGAAAAACTGTTTTTGTTTTCAGCTTTAACAGATTTTTGGAGAGTTGTTGGGGAGCTTTTGCAGGTCAAATTAGGTGTAAAGAAATTATTTTTAACCTATTTTTCAACCCTATAAATAGAGGAGAAGTCTCTCTTGCATATCACCAAGAAAAATCCTCAAGTTTGTGTTGTTTTCAAAAGAGAAAAGAAAAGAGTTTAAAGCTTTCATTCCAATTCTTTTTGAGCTTGTTTTTCAGTTGTGTTTGATTACTAATATCACTCTACAACTGAAGTTTTTCTCACCACACTTCATAGAGCCAAAAATCCTATACTCATTCTATAGTGAAGTTGTAATAGAAGTGAGAGTGTTTGTAAAAGAGTTTGAGAAAAAGTGTAGTGATCTTGTTGTGATCACTTTGTTCTTGTAATCCCTTCCTTGTGGAGCAACCTCTTCGGTAGAGGTCCTTTGTACTCAGTGGAGCTCGATGCTCGGTCTTCGGTAGACCAAATTGTAAAGGCATCCTCGGTGGATAGTGGAAACCCTTCACGGAGGTGAAGGCGGGGAGTAGAGCGGTGGCTCGAACCTCGAAACAAATCACTTTGTTTGCGATTGCCTTTGCGTCCAATTCTTGCTTTACTTTTCAATAGTTCCTTATTGATTTCTATTGCATACTTGTGATATTGTTTAAATCTCTTGTGCTACTATTTGCTTGCTTGTAATTCTTGCCATATATCATTGTGTTTGCATCATTCTTCATATCATCCATTTCTTACTTGTGCGTGCCAATCCCGTACTCATCCAACAAGAGCTTCACATAGCGCCTTAACCCATATCAAGGGGAATCAAGAGGAGTTTAGTCCAGAGCCTCGCAAGAGGAATTCGGCTACACTTGTTGAATTGTACTAAGTTGAGCCTCACTTGTTTTAGGTTCCGCATTTAGAGAGTTAAAATTATTAAGATTAGCAATCACACCTATTCACCCCCCCTCTAGGTGTTTTTCAATTGGTATCAGAGTTTGGACTCTAGGATTTGGTTTAACAACCTTAAAGAAGATCCTAATTTGCTAATCTTTTTATTCATATTCATATAGTAAAAATGGCCGATGGAATTAAGACCCCTCCTAAGTTTGATGGACTTAACTTTCCCATATGGAAAGTTAAGATGACCGTGTTTTTGCAATCGCTAGGTAGCCGAGTTGCAAAAGCCGTGACTAAGTCCTTTAGTGTACCCCCCGGTGACGAATCCACTTGGTCCGAAATAGAGACTAAGGAATTCGATACCAATGCCAAAGCTCACTATGAACTTCTACAAGCCCTTAATGATGGTGACATTTCTAGGGTTATCCATTGCAAATCCGCATATGAGATTTGGTCACACTTGATAGTCACACATGAGGGGACCTCACAAGTAAAGAAGGCTAAGATTGACCTTCTTCGGTCCCAATATGAAACATTTAGCATGCAAGAAAATGAAACCATAGATGATATGGTTACAAGATTTACCAAGATTACTAATGGACTCTCTTCTTTAGATGAAGATATCAACAATGATCAAAGAGTAAGGAAGATCATCCGAGCTCTTCCTCCTTCATGGGAAGTTAAAGCAACAACCTTGAAGGAACTCAACGACAATGAAGAGATGGAGCTTATAGGTCTCATTAGGAACCTCAAAACCCATGAGATGGAAAGGAAAGCAAGGGAGGATATGGCTCCTTCCAAAAAGAAGACTATCACCTTCAAGAGTCAAGCTACACACTCCGATGAAGACGATGAAGAAGAAGATGATGAGGAGCTCTCACTCCTTGTTAAGAATGTCCGGAGGATGTACAACAAGGCGAAGTACCAAGGTAGAAGAAGATGGCAAGGAGGAAAAGAAGAAAGAAGGATCACTTGTTTCAATTGCCAAAAGCCCAGACACATTGTTACGGAGTGTCCGGACAAAGCTAAGCCCTCCACATCAAAGAAGCCCTACAAGAAGAAGGCTATGAAGGCAACTTGGGATTCGGAGACCGAATCCGAGGAAGAAATAGACACCGCCAACATGTGCTTCATGGCTAATGAAGGCACAAGCAAGGTAACCTCTTCCCTTTCCTATGATAATGAGCTTTCTATGGATGAATTAGAAGAGGCTTTTGTTGAGTTGTCACAAAATTATGATTTCTTAAAGAAAAAGTATTTAAAAATGAAAAAGGAAAATGAATCTTTAAGTCATCAAGTTTTTACTCTTACAAAAGAAAAGGATGATTTGGTTTCCACCTTGGCCACTACTAAAAATGATTTTGAAAAATATAAGATTTCTTGCAAAGGTAAGGCCCCACTAATTGATTCTAATGAAGTTTCTATGCTTAAGGAAAGATTAGACTCATTAAGTGTTGTTTTGAAAAATTGTGAGTTTAACAAGAAGAAAATTGAGGCTATGTTTCCTAAGAAACAAGCCCCAAAGAAAAATGCTCATGTTCATGTTCATGCTACACAACCTAAACAACATGGCAAAACCCCAAAACATGCTCACACTACACATACACATCATGCATTCATGTATGGTAGAGTGTTCTCATGTTCACATTGTGGACGGAAAGGGCACTTAGCCAATTTTTGCTATGATAGATTAAACGTATCACGTCATAATGTTTGGATTCGAGGCACTAACTTTAAAGGACCCAAGAAAGTTTGGGTACCAAAATCAACAATTATGTTAAATGATGTAGGTACTTTCCAAAGCCCAACGACGTAGAGGATTGTGGTATCTTGATAGCGGTTGCTCAAGGCACATGACTTGGGACATCAACAACTTTGCAACCCTATCAAGATATCATGAAGGTGGCACCGTCACCTTCGGAGATGACGCCAAGGGTAAAATCATCGGTATTGGTAATGTAAAACTTGGCACCTCTCCTTTAATTGAAAATGTAGTTTTAGTTGATGGCCTCAAGCATAATCTCTTGAGTGTTAGTCAACTTTGTGATAAAGGTTTTGATGTTGTTTTTGATAATGTTGCTTGTAAAGTAATTGATAGAACTTCTAATGTTTGTGTATTTTCCGGTTTTCGTGAAAGTAATGTTTATATGATTGATATGTTAAATATGTCTTGTAATATTACTTGTTTGAAAGCCCTCGATAATGACTCTTGGTTGTGGCATAGGAGATTAGGCCATATTTCTTTTGATCACATTTCTAGGTTAAACACAAAGGAAATAGTGAAAGGTATTCCTTGCTTGAATTTTGAAAAGGACCGAGTTTGTGACGCATGTCAATTTGGGAAACAAACTAAGTCTTCTTTCAAGTCAATTAAGGATATCATGACATCACGTCCTTTGGAGTTAATCCATATGGATCTTTTTGGCCCTACACAAACCAAAAGTCTAAGTGGGAATAGATTTGCTTATGTTTTGGTTGATGATTTTTCAAGGTTTACTTGGGTTTTCTTTCTTGAACACAAAAACCAAGCATTTTCGTATTTCCAAACTTTTAAGAAAAGAGTTGAAAAAGAAAAAGATGTTTCGATTTTGAGGATAAGAAGTGATAGAGGAGGTGAATTCATTAACCAACCCTTTACCACTTTTTGTGATGAACATGGAATAAAGCATGAACTATCTTGTCCTAGAACTCCACAACAAAATGGAGTAGTTGAACGAAAAAATAGAACATTACAAGAGATGGCTAGGACAATGCTAAGTGAATATGGTCTACCACATTATTTGTGGGCCGAGGCCGTTAATACATCATGCTATATATCAAATCGTGTTTTCTTGTGTAAAAATACTACTAAAACTTCTTTTGAAATGTATTTTTCTAGAAAACCTAATGTTTCCTATTTTAAAGTTTTTGGATGCAAATGTTTTGTTTTAAATACAAAAGATAATTTAGGAAAGTTTGATGCTAGATCTTATGAGGCTATTTTTGTAGGTTACTCAAACACTAGTAAGGCTTATAGAGTTTTCATTAGATCATCATTGACTATTGAAGAGTCTATTCATGTTAAGTTTGAGGAATCTAACAAGTTTGTTAAGAATGTTGTAGAAATAGATGCATTGGATGAAGGTTTGGAGAAAGTGACCTTGGAGGATGCTTCTACTATGGGAGACAAACCAAAGGATGACGAAGGAAGCGAAGCTAAGGTGGAAGAGGCACAAGGAAATGAAAATCAAACACATGAGGTGGAGCCTACTCAACTACTACCAAAGGATTGGAGATACAATCCACATCATCCCAAGGACCTAGTCATAGGTGAAGTATCAAAAGGGGTAACTACTCGCTCTAGACTTCATGACTATTGTGGTAACTATGCATTCATTTCTCATATTGAACCCAAAAATGTCCTCGAAGCCGAGGCCGATTCATATTGGTTGCTAGCCATGCAAGAAGAGCTCAATCAATTTGAGCGCAACCAAGTTTGGCACCTTGTTCCTAGGCCCCACGATAGACCAACAATTGGTACTAAGTGGATCTTTAAGAACAAGTTGGATGAATCGGGTAATGTAGTTAGAAACAAGGCTAGGTTAGTTGCCCAAGGTTACACTCAAATCGAAGGGATCGATTTTGAAGAAAACTTTGCACCCGTAGCACGGCTTGAAGCCATACGGATGACACTAGCATTTGCCTCATATAAAGATATCAAATTATTTCAAATGGATGTTAAAAGTGCTTTTCTAAATGGTTTTATTGAAGAGGAGGTGTATGTTGAACAACCCCCCGGGTTTGTTGATCCTACACATTCGGATTTTGTTTTTAAATTAGATAAAGCTCTTTATGGTTTAAAACAAGCCCCTAGGGCTTGGTATGAAAGACTTTCTTCATTTTTGATTTCAAATGGTTTTAAGAAAGGTAAAATTGACACAACTTTGTTTACAAAACATGTAGAAAATGACATTCTTATTGTGCAAATTTATGTAGATGATATTATTTTTGGTTCTACTAATGAATCTCTTTGCCAAGCTTTTGAGTCATGCATGAAGGATGAATTCGAAATGTCTATGATGGGGGAGCTCAACTATTTCCTTGGACTCCAAATCAAGCAAAAGAAGGATGGGATCTTCATCAATCAAGCCAAGTACACAAAGGAACTAATCAAAAGGTTTGGGCTTGAAGAATCTAAAGTAAGCAAAACTCCCATGGCAACAACTATAAAGCTTGACAAGGATGAACAAGGTAAAAGTGTAGACATTAAACTTTATAGAAGCATGATAGGTAGTTTATTGTATTTGACGGCTAGTAGACCGGATATTATGTTTTCCGTTTGTCTTTGTGTACGTTTTCAATCTTGTCCTAAAGAATCTCACATAATTGCGGTTAAACGCATAATTAGAAACCTTAAGGGCACCATTGAAATGGGTTTGTGGTATCCGAAAACCGGCCAATTTTCTATGACTAGCTTTTCGGATGCCGACTATGCGGGTTGTAGGGTAGATAGGAAGAGCACAAGTGGAACATGTCAATTCTTGGGTAATTGTCTTGTATCTTGGTCTTCCAAAAAGCAAAATTCGGTAGCCCTTTCAACCGCCGAGGCGGAGTATGTTGCAGCCGGAGCTTGTTGTGCACAAGTTCTTTGGATGAAACATACTCTCCTTGACTATGATTTACACTTTGATCATGTTAAAATATTTTGTGATAATACTAGTACTATTCACATGACAAAGAATGCAAATCAACATAGTAAAACCAAACACATTGACATTAGGTATCACTTTCTTAGAGATCACTATGAGAAAGGTGATATTGTTATTGAATATGTTTCTACCGATTTTCAACTTGCCGATATTTTTACTAAACCATTAGACTATGCTAGATTTTCATTTATTTGCGGTGAGTTGAATGTTTGCATTATGGACTCTTAAAAATAATATTTTCAACTTGTTTTGTTTTAACCCTTTTTGATGTATGACAAAAAGGGGGAGAATAAGTTTAGTTTGATATTTAGTTTTGATATTATTTGAGTTTTATTTTATGTAGAAAAAGAAAGTTTGTTTATTTAAGTTTTTGACAAAACTTTTGTACATTGAATGCTTTATGTATTGTGCTTTCAATAGTCCAATTTTTTATACATAGCATTATTTGAGGGGGAGTTTTTCAAACTCTTCTTCCATGTTTATTTAAATAACCTATATGTTTTGTCATCATCAAAAAGGGGGAGATTGTTGGCCCAAGGTTACAATCATCCATGATTAGTGTATTTTGATGATTACAAAACATATTAGTTATTTGTACTAATAACATTTGTTGTTTAAGTGTGTTTCAGATTTCTATTCATTCTAGAAGTCTTCTCTCACAAATACAAGGATTTGGACTCAAGTCAACTCCAATTGGGCTCAAGGAACAAGTGTTGAAGATTATATGAAGAAGCCTATTGAAGATCTTGAAGTCCTTAGAAACATTATAAGAAATAGAATGTTAAAGTTTGAGTATATAAAATTTGGCTCTAGGATTTGCACACACACTTGTTTCATATATTTCCTATGTTTTGAAAATGGTTATTTCTAAGTTTTATGCTTTAGTTTATATATACATGTACCAAAAGCTTTATATCTTGAAAATCTTGTATAAAACATGTGTATAAACTATTTTCTGCATAATACTTAGCTATATGTATTTTTAAAATATTTCTCAAAATTTTTCTAACTCAAAACCAGCCCAGTTTTCTGTTTCAGGCAACTCCGGCCGACCGGCCCGGTCGACCGGCGATGTGTCTGGACATGCACTGTTTGTGCATGTCTGTCGGTCGACCGGACCGGTCGACCGACGGAGAGCAAATTGCTCACAGGTTTTTTCGGTCGACCGGACCGGTCGACCGGAAGAAGGAAACTGTGTTTCCTCTTTTGGGACGGTCGACCGGACCGGTCGACCGAGAGCCAACGGCTCTTTGCAGCTGGCCTTGCGGTCGACCGGACCGGTCGACCGCCAAGCCTGCTGTAGCCTAACGGCTCTTTCCTCTTTAGGCTATTCTGAAAAACTGTTTTTGTTTTCAGCTTTAACAGATTTTTGGAGAGTTGTTGGGGAGCTTTTGCAGGTCAAATTAGGTGTAAAGAAATTGTTTTTAACCTATTTTTCAACCCTATAAATAGAGGAGAAGTCTCTCTTGCATATCACCAAGAAAAATCCTCAAGTTTGTGTTGTTTTCAAAAGAGAAAAGAAAAGAGTTTAAAGCTTTCATTCCAATTCTTTTTGAGCTTGTTTTTCAGTTGTGTTTGATTACTAATATCACTCTACAACTGAAGTTTTTCTCACCACACTTCATAGAGCCAAAAATCCTATACTCATTCTATAGTGAAGTTGTAATAGAAGTGAGAGTGTTTGTAAAAGAGTTTGAGAAAAAGTGTAGTGATCTTGTTGTGATCACTTTGTTCTTGTAATCCCTTCCTTGTGGAGCAACCTCTTCGGTAGAGGTCCTTTGTACTCGGTGGAGCTCGGTGCTCGGTCTTCGGTAGACCAAATTGTAAAGGCATCCTCGGTGGATAGTGGAAACCCTTCACGGAGGTGAAGGCGGGGAGTAGAGCGGTGGCTCGAACCTCGAGACAAATCACTTTGTTTGCGATTGCCTTTGCGTCCAATTCTTGCTTTACTTTTCAATAGTTCCTTATTGCTTTCTATTGCATACTTGTGATATTGTTTAAATCTCTTGTGCTACTATTTGCTTACTTGTAATTCTTGCCATATATCATTGTGTTTGCATCATTCTTCATATCATCCATTTCTTACTTGTGTGTGTCAATCCCGTACTCATCCAACAAGAGCTTCACATAGCGCCTCAACCCATATCAAGGGGAATCAAGAGGAGTTTAGTCCAGAGCCTCGCAAGAGGAATTCGGCTACACTTGTTGAATTGTACTAAGTTGAGCCTCACTTGTTTTAGGTTCCGCATTTAGAGAGTTAAAATTTTTAAGATTAGCAATCACACCTATTCACCCCCCCTCTAGGTGTTTTTCAAAGGGTTGAGTTGGGAGTTGTGTACTCCGAGTGGTTGTAATTCTTTGTTGTAAGTCCCTTTGTGGAAGATCCATTAGTGGATAGTGAAATCCTTTACGATGGTAAAGGCGAGGACGTAGAGTAGTGGCTCTAACATCAAAACAAAATTTTCTTGTTTGCGATTGTCTTATTATCTCTATTTACTTGTTGTTATTCATTAATTTTGTCGATCATTACTTATCTCAACAAGAAAGCAATTGAGCTCCTCAACTCTTATTTAAAGGAATCACGAGAAGAAGTTCTGAGCCCTTCATAGGGAATTCGGCTTCAATTCTTGTGTTGAGTGATCGATTTGCATCATTCATCATAAATTATTAAGTATTTGCATTTGATTAGCACTATACCAATTCACCCCCCTCTAGCTGTATTTTTAATTGGTATCAGAGCATTTGTCTCTTGTTTTTTGGCTTAACCACCCTAGAGAGATCCTATTTACTAATCACTTCATTAACATCTATATTCTCATCCATTATTATATAGATGACCAAAGGTATTGAGACCCCTCCCAAGTTTGATGACATTAACTTTCCCATATGGAAGGTTAAGATGATAGTATTTTTGTAATCTCTAGGAAGCCGGGTGGCAAAGGCGGTGACTAAACCCTTTAGTGTACCCGCTAGTGATGAGGACACTTGGTTTAACATTGTCACCAAGGAATTTAATGCCAATGCAAAGGCACACTATGCATTGCTTCAGCCTTGAACAATGATGACATAGCTTGGATTATTCATTGCAGATTCGCCTATAAGATTTGGTCACACTTAGTGGTCACTTACGAGGGAACATCACAAGTTAAGAGCAATAAAATTTATCTCTTGCATTTCCAATATGAGAATTTCACTATGCGTGAACATGATTCCATTAATGATATGGTTATAAAATTTACTAAAATCACTAATGGTCTTGCTTCTCTAGGTGACGCTATAGACAACAACCAAAAGGTGAGGAAGGTCATTCGTGCTCTACCACCATCATGAAAGGTTAATGTTACAACTCTAAAAGAGCTCAATGACAAGGGAAAAAGTGGAGCTATAGGTCTTATCGGTAACCTTAAGATGCTTGAGATGGAGAGGAAGGCTAGAGAATAAATGGCGTCGCCAAAAAAAAAGATGATTGCCTTCAAGTCTACTTCCACCATCTCTGATGTTGAAGAAGAAGAAGATGATGATGATCTTTTCCTCCTTATGAAAAATGTAAGGAGGATGTACAACAAGGCTAAGTTCAATAATAGAAGACGATGACAAGGAAAGAGGATAAGAAAATCATTTGTTTCAACTGTCAAAAATCCGAACATGTCAATGTCGAATACTCGAAAATCAAAAACAAGCCTTCCACCTTAAGCAAGCCATCTACTTTGAAAAAACCATATAAGAAGAAAGCTCTCAAATTAACATGGAATTCAGAAAGTGAATATGAAGAATAAATTGACACGGCAAACGTTTGTTTCATGGCAAATGATAACATACCTAAGGTAACCTCTGAACCATCCCTTGATGAATTTGAATTAACTATGGATGAATTAGGTGAGGTTTTTGAAGAACTTTCAAATAATTATGATTTTGTAAAGAAGAAATACCTAAAAATAAAAAAAATAAAACTCTTCAAAATAAAATTATTACTCTTTCTAAAGAAAAGGATGCTTTATCTTCCACTCTGATATCTATACAAAAAGATTTTGATGCATACAAGATTTCATGTAAAGCAAAATTCTTCATGATTGATGAAAATAAAAATTTTATTTTAAAAATTAAAATCAACACTTTGGAAAATATTTTAAAGAAATGTGAGTTTGATAAGGCTAAATTAAAGGCTGTGTTTTCATCAAAAAATACCTCAAAGAAACATATTCATGCTACACATAGATCACAACACATTCATACTGATAATGCTAAACATGTCACCCTCACTAAGCATGTTCATGTTCCATGCTCATCATACACATCATGCATTTGTATATGGTAAAGTTTATTCATGCACATATTGTGGCCGAAAGGGTCACTTAGCTAAATTTTATTTTGATTGTATAAATGCTTCTAATAATCATATTTGGGTTCGAAGTACTAACATCATAGTGAAAAACACCTAGAGGGGGGTGAATAGGTGTAAGTGCTAATCTAGTGAACTAAATGCGCTAAATGCGGAAGCTTAAAAAACTATTTGCAACACACTTAGTACAACACACAAGTGTAGCCGAATTCCCCGTGAAGGACTCTGGACTAACTCCTCTTGATTCCCCTAGATATGGGTTGAGGTGCTATGTGAAGCTCTTGTGGTTAAGTACAAGTGAGGCACACACAAACAACCAAGCATATACAAGATATAATAATATGAAATATGCAAGGAACAATGCAAGCAATGTATGATATGAATAATGAATGATGCTTTGCACAAATAAACAAGAGAGAGAGTTAGAGAGACAAGTGGATCAAACGCTAACAACAAGATATGTTTCGAGGTTCGAGCCCCTAGCTCTACATCCCCGCCTACACCACCGTGTAGGATTTCCAATCCACTATCTCCCACCGAGGGAACCTTCACCGAGAAGGATTTGTTACAACAATGGAGTACCGAACTCCTCTCTCAAACACCGCCTCACAACCGAGGGGTAGGCCCGTAGCCAAACAACAACCAACACCTCTACTGAAGAGGGTTTACAAGCCAAACTCCACCTCTCACTAGAGGGAGCAAACCACAAGCCTCAACCTCTACCAAAGAGGGAGCAAACACCAACCCAATACAACAACCTCAACCTTTACCAAAGAGGGAGCAACTCAAGAAATCAAGGGTTTACAACAAGTGGTATATCTCAACCACAAATCTCTTTCTTTTCTCTTTTTCCACAAAACAAGATCCTAATAGAATAGGATAGATGATAGCTCAAGTGTGAAAAACAAAGTGTTTTGATCAAAGAAATACTCTTGGGAAAATATCAAATAGATATAGAAATGAAGAACAATAAACCAATTCCCAAAAACCTAATTTCTTTGAAAATAACAAAACACTTGAAAACAAATAAGATTGATCTTTTGGCACTTAAAACTCTTTTGAAAACTTGTTTAAGACACTGAAGAAGTCAGGAAATTTTAGCTCTAAAAATCTTGGCCAAAATCCCAAAGAAATGGGGTTTATATAGGCCAAACAGAAAACTAGCCGTTAGGCTGATCTGGCAGCCTGACAAGCTATCGGTCGGCCGGCCCGGCCGACCGCCAACGGTCATATTTCTGACCGTTGGGCAATCCGATCGGCCGCCCGGCCGACCCCCAGATACAGAGAGCAGAGCTCTCTGGTCCGGTCGGCCGCCCGGCCGACCGTCCCTGTGTCTGCCAAACGTGCACAAGTTTGTGCACGTCGGTCGACCTCATGGGTCGACCGGCCTTAGGTGCGGTCGACCGTTGCGGTCGGCCGACCTGGCCTGTCAGTCACTGTTCTGGGACAGAAACATATGTAAAAAATATTTCTAAAAATCTTTTAAGTCTTTGTAAAAATACCCAAAAATAGTTTTATCATTTTGCATTGATATATAAACATGTGATAAAAAGTTTAGCTCAAATATCAATCAATATGAACTATTTTTGTATTTTATCATTTTTACCAAAAACCAAAACATGTATTTTTATCAAACTTGGATTTTCAATATATGAATAGGAAAGTCAAAATAAGTTTGTTTAAAAGTTAAGCATGCATGTATAGAATGAAACAACTATACATATATCAATTAAAATTGTTTTGATCAACTATTCATGAAAACCAAAAACCAAACATAAAACGTGTGTGTTTGTGCACTTGAGCATATCAACTATACTAAGCTTTACACATGGATCTAAACACACTATCTAAACTATGGATATCTAAGTCTTCTTGACGATCTCCATCTTCAAGTAGACCCGATCTAAAACTCCATCCATGGGCTAGGCAATGTGTGATCTTGAAGCTTGAGCCCTGGAATCACTTGTGAAGCTTCCAAACACCTCTTGTTGAAGCTATCACCAAACTAACATCTTGTTATAAGATCTGAGACTAAAAACACAAGAATATTAGTAAACATAACTACATGAGTTAATCAACATCAAAACTAGGGTGGAAGGCCTTTGGGCCAACAATCTCCCCCTTTTTGATGATGACAAAACTCATGGAGTTATATATGCATGGATTAAAGTTAAGCTTCAAAGAAGCTCCCCCTTAACTCATGCATAAGCAAATAAATAATAAATATGCAATGAATGGCAATGCATTATATCATGCATGAAAACAATAAAACTCTTATATCAACAAAACATGTTCTAGGCTCTAGATACCAATGAAATATTCACAATAAACATGTTCTAGATACCAATTAAAATTATAATATATGCAAAAACATAAGCATGCATATAAACTCAAAATCTAAACTCAAAATCTTTCTCCCCCTTTTTGTCAATCATCAACAAAGGGGTAAAAACAAAACTAAATCAAAGAATTTTTCTCCCCCTTTTTTGTTCGAAACAATGAATCAACAAAAACAAAACCAAATAAGGGTGACAATCAATTAAGATATCAATTGAAAATACGTCAATGAAGCATCTTGATACCAATTGAAAGTAAACATCGGTCAATCAACAAATGGTATATGCTATATACATTCATGAAGAGGAAGACGCTAAGTTAACTTCCCTACACATATGCATTACATGAAGAAGAGATGACAAGCCCCAATTCACATAAAACATATTATATAATGCATAAGAGGAGATGTGAAGCTCCCCCTACACACGTGTATCACATAAAGAAGAGATGTCAAGCTCCTCAATACAAGATACACTCAACATGAATCTATATGTAGAAGAGATGTTAAGCTCTCCTTGCATATAGTCAATACAAATCAAAACTTTTGTATTTATATTCTTTAAAACAAAATTTTGAGATACCAATTTTTAAACATATTCAAATGAACATCTTGATATCAAAGAGAATATTTTTCTTTTTAAGCCATATAAACAATTTTGATTGTGATATCATATGCTTAAAATAAACATCAAATTTCCAATCATAAAGTGTGGGAGTGGAAATCAAATGCTAATTGAAATATGAAAATCAAATTTTCTCCCCTTTATGAAATACAAACTAAAACAATGCGTAAGCTTGATACCAATTTAAAAGTAATCAATTGAAATAGGATAATCATTTAGGTTTTCAAGCTTAGCATAAACAAATATTTGTGCTCTAAGATATAGGAATATAGTAGGCACAAATAAAACATATATGTATGAGAAAAAAATAGATACCAATAGACATTGATACCATTGAAATGAAAGCATACATACATAAACACATATGAGTATACAAAAGAATCAAGATTGATACCAATTGAAAGAGTTCAATGATACCAATTGACAAAACAATAAAAGCATGGTATAACTCATATCAAAATGAAGAATACGAACTAGTTAAAATGGAAATTTTTGTTAACTAGTACGAAATCCTTCAAGCAAGGAATAAACTAAAAATAATTTTCATAAAACACATGTAAATCACATAGCACATAAAAACACTCAATATTCAATAAAGTCCATACATGCTCATGAAAATATACTCATGAGAAATATTTTAAAAAATGGTGAGTGTACAAGTAATGTGTGACATGGCATTATGAAATTTCCAATTAAGCTCAAAATTTCTTGAAAAAATAAAAATCATCAAAATTATTTAATCTTCAAGATATATGTATGTCTTATACAAACTAAAGCATACATACATATCCAAAACACAACGAGTCCACAAAATATATGCATTAAGGCACGTGGTTCAAAAAAAAGGATGTATATGTATAATAATAATTTAGATAAAATAGACATATACATGAAGTTAAACAAATAAACACGAAATCAAGAAAAACTAAATTTTCACCAAAACAAATTTCATTTCAAGGTATATGTATGAATTGTCAACACAATAAGTATACATACATATCTCTAAATACAATTGAGTCCATATATATAGATTTGCATGAAAGGCAAATGACTCAAAGGGTATACATGTATAACTTAAGGTTTGGCAAAATGCACATATACATGAAATGTAAAACACATGATCTACAAAACAAAACCAAAATGAGAATACAAGTTTAAAATGTATGAACCATCAAAACTAGACTATACTAGCACATCTAATGGGTTCAAATAAGCATTCAAGCTCAAACATATATAGATTTATTTGTGGCCTACTATATGCACAAGTATATACCTAGTTTTAATGAAAACTAACATCTAAACAAGTAATCTTAACTTGAAGCATCAAACCAAGATATAATCAACATGATAAACATAAACATGATTATTATGAATATCCACATGTTATTAGATTTATGATGCACATGATAGCTAATCAAATACGAGAACACAAAATAATAATTCATATTAAACATGGGTGTCTCAAATACTATATATGTATGTCAAGAATCTAATTAACATGACATTTTCATACTAATCACTAAACAATGAAACATGCTATAAACAATGAATATTAAAAGCATGAAAACAATAAATAGGAGTTAGGAATCATTACCAAAACCTAGAAGGCAACTCTCCTTGTCTCCAAAACATGGTGGTCCTCTCCACCAAACTTTCCTTGAAAGTGACGCATCCAATTGATTTCCATGAAGCTCGGAACGCATCCACTCCAAGGTACGGCAACTCTCACGTCATGTGAGAGCCCACACCTACATCAAAAACTCTAGGGGTGGTCTTTGGTACCCATATCTTATTGGGTCCATGGGGGTTAGTACCTTCTCTAACCCAAACAAACTTCTTTGCTAAATTTACATTATGTAATCTATCAAAGCAAAATTTAGCAAGGTGGCCCTTCCGTCCACAATGTGTACAAGTGTACACATGAGCATACATGTATTGGTGGTGTCTGATTGTTAACATATTTGCATGTTTTACCACTTCCATACCATGCATATTGTAAATAAAAATGTGATTTTTAATCCTTTTCTCTTTATTTTTTACAGGTCCACATTTGAAATGAGAAAAGGCCCAAAATTTCTTTAATTAGCAATAATTAAAAGAGATTAATTCAAAGCCCAAGGTTGAGCCCAGGATCTGGAGAATTCTACGCGCCAGCTCACGCTTCCAGAACATCCACGTGGCTAACAACCTGTAACAAATCTGTAACAGAAAGATCCACTTGAACGGCCCTGATTTTGCCGCGCATTCCAGACTTGTGCCGCGTGTCCACGGCGGTTACAAGGCCGTTGGGGCCGAGATTTTCTCCAACAAACGGGATTCTGGAGCCTTCTCTCTGAGCCCTATAAATACAGTACCAAGGCCTGTACGAGTGAGACAGAGAGAGAGATTAGGGTAAAAGCTTGTATTTTGTGAGAGAGTGTTGGTATTCTCTTAGGTTTTTAGCTCTCCCTCTTCTTCCTCCTAGAGATTTTGTTAAAGAGAGAAAAGAGAGTGTTTTTGAGAGCTTGTAAGCAAGGAGGTGACATCACTTGTAAGCAAGGATTAATCAAGGCTTCATTCTTCTCTTTACAACCTCTAGTAATCTGCTTTACTTTCTTGCTTTACTTTTCTTGCTTTCATCATGAATTGTTGTTTAGTTTCTTTTGTAATGGATAGCTAAATTTCTTTTACATGGCTAGCTAACAACTCTCATTGCTAACTTCTAACTCTTTGGGTGATGGCTAAATTCAATACTTGCTTTGTTAAGTCTCTTTTGCTTCCCAATGAAGTAGAGTTGCTTTCACTTGGGAAATACTTGTTCATACTCCATATGATTCATGTGTGCCTCATTTAGAGCCTTGTCTAGAACAAGTGCCTTGATAGAACATGGAGATGGATCACCAAACCTATGCTATTTGTAGAACAACTTCTTCACTTCAAGCTAATTTGTTGTTATGCTTTGAATGACTAATGAATGTTGTATCTTCTTCCTTAGCATCCCTTGAGTGACACTCCTTGAAGTCCACCATAGAAAATCTATCTTGAGAGCCAATGAATCAATATGAGGCTACAAGCTAAGATCAAGAAGAACACTCATCTTCCAAGCGGGAAAATACTTGACCAAACAAGCAAGTCATCTCTATTGCCAATGAATCAACATGAGGCAATCATGCATCACCCTTGAGTTTAGTAAGTTAGCAAAGTAGTAAAGTTAGCTAGCCATGGCCTTTTTCATCTAAAGTTTCCTAAACATTTTCTTTACTAGCTTTCTTTCTTAGCAATATAAATCTCCAAAGTTCTTTTGACTTTCTTTCCATCATGCACAAATACACATATATTTTCATTTACTTTTCCATGCTTTTCACATTTGTTTAAGAACAAAGAAGAATCTTCGTTTTCTTTTCTTCACTACGAACCGTAAAGCTTCCATCGTGAGCTCTCCTCGAGGATCGACTCGGTATAGCCCATGCTATAACGGAGATTGGAAATGATACATTAATCATATAAATACATTGTGGAGTGATCAAAGCACTTGAGGTTGATTCTAAACCTTCTCTCTTTCATTTAATATCTGTGCAAATACTTCACACAAAATCACACTATATTTTCCCCATTCAATTTTTGGCGCCGTTGCCGGAGAGAGCAACGGTTTTTGTTTTAAAGTGAGAACTTAAACGAATCTTCTTCTCTGTTGCAGGTTACAGGTGAAGAAAACAGGAAAATTTGCATTGCAGAAACATATAAGTGGCTCTGGGCCTCTGCTCTCAAAAGCAGAGACCAGTTGCCCTCTGAATTGCCGCGGAATCTGGGCAAAAGCCGCAGTTCTGCGGTAAGGAGGAGTGAACTACTAACAAGATTTCTGCAGGGTTGCTTGCTCTGCAAAATACAGCTGCTGCAATACTTAAATTCTTGTATGCTTCACCTTATATCTGCTAATAATCAACAGTAAAAAATTGGTTGAAAAGTTAAAAGTTGATTAGACATTTGCATTTCTGATTGTTATATATATTTGCATATTTTACCGCTTCCATACCATGCATATTATCAATAAAAATATGATTTTTGATCATCTTCTCTCTATTTTTGCAGATCCACATCTGAAATGAGAAAAAGCCCAAAATTTCTTTAATTAGCAATAATTAAAAGAGATTAATTCAAAAGCCCAAAAGAGAGCCCAAATTTGAGCCCAGGATCTGGAGAATTCTACGCGCTAACTCAAGATTCCAGAAGGTCCACGTGGCTAGCAAACTTGTAACAACTTCACAACAGAAAGCTGTTGGCCAACGCACTTGAAACGGCCGCAAGCTGCCGCGCCTCAGCGGCAGATCTGGGGCCGTTGAGCCCCAGATTCTGCCAGCTGTCTCATCTTCTGGAGCCTTCTCTCTGAGGCTATAAATACTGCACCAGGGCCTTCGCAAAATGGGTGGAAGGAGAGAGGAGAGATTAGAGGATAAAGCTTTGTAATTTTGTATTTTTTCTCTAGGATTTTAGTAGTGCTCTAGATCTTCTTCCTCCCTAGAAATTCTGCAAAAGAGAGTTGTAAGAGAGAAAAAGCTTGTGTAGACCAAGGTGTGACAACTTGTGAAGCAAGGATTCATCCATTCTCTTCTCTCTACTTGAGCATTTTCTAGTTTACTTGCTTTCTTTAATTCTAGCTTTACTTTACTTGCACTTTAATTCATGCTTTGCTTTTCTTTTATTGTAATGGCTAGTAGCTAATTCTTCTCATGTCTAGCTAAACCACTAACCTTGCTAACTACTAACTCATGGGTGATTGCTATCTTTAATCTTGCAAGTTGTATGGTCTTCTCTTCTCCGATGGGTTTCTTTCATGCTTGGCTATATCTTGTTGTAATTCTCCATATGATTAATGTGTGCCTCATTTAGAGCCTTGTCTTTAGAACAAGTGCCGTGATGGAACATGGAGATGGATCACCAATATGCTATTTGTTGTACAACTTCTTTACTTCCATTAATGAATGTTGTATCTTCTTCCTTAGCATCCCTTGAGTGTAGCTCTTTTGATTCCATTATTGAAAGTCTAATTGTAGGCCAATGACATCTATGAGGCTACAAGACAAGTCCAAGATTGATCTCCCGTCATTCAAGTGGGAAAGTAATTAGACCAACACGCAAGACAAATCTTTGCCGATGAATCAACATGAGGCATGCATTCACCTTCACGGAGTTTAGTAAGTTTTAGCAAGGTAGTAAGGTTAGCTAGTCATGATCTTCTCATTCTAAGAGTCTTTTCAAAGTTTTCTTTCTTTTAGTGTTAATCCAAAGCCAATCTTGTTTTGATTTTTTTTCATTTTCCATCATGAACATATCCACCAATTCTTTCATTTCTTTTTCAAATTCATTTTTATTCTTTTAAGACAAAGAAGAATCTTCGTTTTCTTTCTTCACTACGAACCGTAACGCTTCCATCGCAAGCTCTCCCTGAGAATCGACTCGGTATAGCCCATGCTATAACGGAGATAGAAAAGGGTACATTAATCATTTGGAATACATTTGTGGAGTGATCAAAGCACTTGAGGTTGAATCTAAACCTTATCTCTTTTTATTGAATATATTTTGTGTGCAAATTATACTCCACAATACAACACCTTTCCCGTCTAAACAAATTTTTGGCGCCGTTGCCGGGGAGAGCAACGGTTTTTGATTTCAAGTGAGAAACTAAACGAATCTTCTTCTCTGTTGCAGGTTATAGGTGAAGAAAAGAGGAAAATTTGCATTGCAGAAACATATAAGTGGCTCTGGGCTTCTGCTCTCGAAAGCAGAAACCAGAAGCCCTCTGAATTGCTGAGATTCACGGCATTTGCCGCAGAATTGCGGCAAGGAGGAGTTGACTACTGACCAACTTTCTACAGGGTTGCTTGCTCTGCAAAATACAGCTGCTGCAATAATTAATCTTGTATGCTTCACCTTATATCTGCTAATAATCAACAGTAAAAAATTTGTTGCAAAGTTAAAAAAATTGTTTAGACATTTGCATCTCTAGGCACGTGTCTTTCAATTCCTTTACTTTTACTGTTGAAGAGTGCTGGAGGCAAGGTACGTACGCATTGCATATTGACTAGGACTCACTCTTTGTTTGATTTAAATAAGCTTTGAGTGAACCTTGTTTGTTTATATCGTACACTTGCACAAATTAATTCTAAGGGCATAACCCATAAATAAGATAAGGTGGGGATTTTATCACCCCTTCCTTAGCCCAAAAACCACAATCCTAGCACTCACAATCCTAAGCTTCTAAATAAAAATTTGCTAGACGTTGGCCCTAGGGACATCTCGGACTCACTTAGGAGATTATCCTAAGGGGAAAAAGTGTTGGAAATTGACTTTTGTAAAATCAGTGTCTAGAAAAGGGATTGAGGGCCGAAAGCCCGAAGGTTGCTGGTTACTTAATTAAGGAACGTCTCTGACGGAAAACCTCCCACCAACCTTGCCCTTCCCTGGCTGATTAGCTTATAGTCAAAGTCTACACTAAACCTCATGTGGACGATCTAATCAGTTAGGAGTCGTCTAGGTCTAGGAATCCTAGAAACTTGGATTGATTTTTCTTTTATTGTTTGTTATTTTCATTTTTTCTTTTTCGCTGGTGTGATCGGTGCACGTTGTTTGTAATTGTATATGCGAGAGTGGTTTCATGATCCAAATTCTGCAAGACTTGTTAGACTTTCTACACTTACACTTACACAACCACTTGACATTATGGAAAACAACGTCTCACTTCAAGATCGATTTTATCCGATTCGCACCTCCCTTCCATCTTGCATTCTTCTCCCCGAATCTAATGGAAATCACTTCGAGCTGAAACCGCAATTCATTAATACACTTCCCCGATTCCATGGTCTTGAGTCTGAGGACGCGTACCTCTTTATTCGTGAGTTTGAAGAGGTATGCCAAATGATGAGAATTTCCCAACTGACCGAGGATGTTGTTAGGTTACTGTTCATACCGTTTGCACTTAAGGATTTAGCTAAGAAATGGCTTTACAATCTTCCCATCAGTTCCATATCTTCTTGGGATGATTTTGTCAAAGTCTTTCTTAAGAAATTCTATCCTATCCACAAAATAGCCCTCATGAGAAAGAATATAATGCAATTCAAGCAGGAACCTAATGAACCTTTCTGGAAGTATCTTGAGCATTTCAAAGACCTTCTAGCCCTATGTCCTCATCACGACATAGAGAAATGGTGTCTGTGCCAGATTATCTATGACGGTCTAGATTACCAAACGAAAACCCTCCTTGAATCTATGTGCCAAGGGGAATTTTTGAAGAAAGATGAGCATCAGGGGTAGGATCTCTTTGAAACCCTAGCTGAGAAAACCATTCAGTGGGAGTCATGCCCTGATAAACCCACTCCCACCACTTCCAGAACTGGTACGCACTCCATAGAATCCTCTATGGCTGCAGAAGCCAAGATCACACAATTGATGAAGAGGATAGAACTGCTTGAGTCAAAGGGAAATTCTGTTGTCAATCAGGTCAACCCATTACCTGTCATCAAACCGGGTTGCACCTACTGTCATGACCTTAACCATGTCTTTGAGGAGTGTCCTTTGTATCAGCCCCAATCTTATCAGGAGAACATGAATGCAGCTTTTACCAGACCCCCATACTCCAACACATACAATTCGGGATGGCAGAACCATCCAAATTTTTCATGGAGTCAGTCTGGTCCTGAGCATCATAGACCACCACTTCCACATCTATATAATGCTCAGTCTCACCCATTCAGTTTAAATCATAATGCACCAAATTTTCGTCCATCTCAAGGTCCACCACAATCACAATCTTATCCAAACCCCCAACTCTACCAATCCCAATCTCCACATCATCAACATCCACCCCAGAACAATTCAGATGATAAAATATCAGAGTTGATGAAAATGATAGAATCCTTAACTAAGACCCAAGCTTCAATGATGAACCATCATCAACAGGATATGGATAGAATTCAGGTCCAATTAGGGCAATTGGCTAATGAGAGACAAAAAGGTATGCTTCCAAGCCAGCCAATGCCAAATCCCAAACATCACTTCCCTTTGAATGAAGTGGAAGATTCAGGACCCAGTCAATGTCATGCTATTCATACCCTGAGATCTGGTAAACAAGTTGATAATAAGGTTTCTAGTCAATCATCTCATCCAGCACCAAAGCCAACACCTCCTGTCCCAATGCAACCAACTTCTGACAAACCATCTTCTAGTACAGAGCCATCCACTTCAAAAGCCAAGGGTAAAGAAAAGGTAGATGAGCAACCCTATAAGCCTGTTGTACCATTTCCAAATAGGCTTAAGAATCCCAAGACAAATGCTCACATGGAGAAGATAAAAGAAATGTTCAATAAGGTCCAAATCAATGTCCCTCTTCTTGATGCCATACAACAAGTGCCATCATATGCTAAATTCTTAAAGGAAATGTGCACCAAGAAGAGGAAAACACAAGTCCCTAAAAAAGTCTTCCTAGCATCATCCATCAACGAGCTGCTCAATGGTGCAATTCCTGTTAAATACAAAGACCCAGGGAGCCCCACCATTTCATGCATCATAGGACAGACTACCATTAATAGGGCACTTCTTGATTTGGGGGCCAGCATCAATCTCCTGCCTTTCTCTGTGTACCAACAATTAGGGTTAGGTGATCTCCGTCCTACCCAAATGACTATCCAATTGGCTGATCGCTCTGTCACTAGACCCCAGGGGGAAATTCACGATGTCCTTGTCAAAGTTGGGGAATTCATTTATCCTGTTGACTTTGTAGTCCTTGAAACAAAACCTGTGTCAAATTCCAATCAAAGGGCTCAAATTCCTGTCATTTTGGGACGACCATTCCTGGCTACTGCAAATGCCATCATTAATTGCCGGAATGGATCAATGAGGTTAACCTTTGGTAACATGACTCATGAACACAATGTCTTCCACACACAACCTCGTAAAACAAAAGATCAAACATTTGAGGTTAGTTTCATTAGTAACAATTGTGAGGAAGAAGGTGAAGATCCAAAAGAGGAGTCACAATCTTGTGATTCTCTTATCCGAGTACCCTTTCAAAAGGGAAAGTTGATTTGGATATTTTCACTTTCAATGAGCCAACTCTGACTGTATCTGAACCTCCGATTGATATGTCCTTTGAAGACCTGTTTGCTGATAAGATCATGTGTCTAGATGAGTCCACTCGGGGTAGGTTAGCTGATTGTACACTTTTGAAAGAGGATGTTGACATGAGTTTCGAAGAATTATTTGGAGATGAGCTTGAATTTCTGAATAATGGACAAAAAGATGTGCTGAATAAAAAAGGTGGTGAGGAGGAATTCTTGAGTGAACAAAATGGTGAGATATGGATGGACAACAATGAATTGAAACTCGAAATACCGAGGGTTAAGAATATAATGCGACACGTTTCCCAATTAAACCCGCGAAAGAGAACACACTGGAATGACGGGAAACGGGCCAGAGGGAAACGGCCAAAAGATAGCCCAGGCAGTGAACCCACTTGTACATAATCTTTGTAAATATTTTTTCTTTCTTTTTATAATTTTGTAAATAAATAATAATAATAAAAATAAAAAAATAAAAAAAAAAGATGAGGGATTTCTAACAAGAGTTCCACCAAATTTGAAGTTCCTAAGTTTCTTCAAAACTCTTTTTTTCAAAAATTCCAAAGTCCTAGGTCACTACAACCTCCCAAGAGTCAAACTCTCTTTTCAAAACTACAAATTCCAAAGTTGGTAAAATTCCTTTTGACCTAGGGATAGAAGTGGAAATCTCTTGGTTTTTCCCTCCTAAAAATACTTACTCTGCCCGACCCTTCTCCCTCACAAGAAAAAATCATCTCAGATCTACAACTCTCTTCCAGAGCGCCACACTCTGCAACTTTTCCTCTCCTCAGCTCTCTTTGTTTTGCCGCGTTCCTGGGACTTTTGCCGAGATTCTGCGGCTTTTCTAAAGCTTCCTGGGTGCCGTCAAGTTCTGCACCAGTCGATCTCATGCACTTCTAGCCGATCTGGTGCTACACCTTCATTCAGACTCTCCTGTACCCACTGCAGAGATCGAACTTTTTCCCCCCACGAATTCCGGGGGCGGTTCGAATTCAGATCTCTTCTTTTTATTGCTTTGTTTTTAATTCATATCATGGCACCATCTATTTTCATTGAGAGAGACTTTGGAAAAATATTGAGTGATGCAAATGGATATGGGTATGTGTTTCTAAAGAGAATTAGGGCTTGGAATTGGTATACTTTAGTGTATGACAACTCTGAGACTGATACCTTTTATTGTCCCGATTTGGTGACAATGTTTTACACTCACATTGACCAAGCATCGATTGATCCACAAACGTATCAGTTTACTGTACACATGCCCACAGGAGACTTACTTGTCACGCTTCCTCTTCTTGAGGAAGTCACTACTGTTCCAACCATCACACAACACAGCGAGCCTCTCCCATTGATTGAGTATATGACTGTTATGGGGGCTCGTTGTACTAAGCAGCATCGTGGGCTGAAGGCTAGCACCACGTTTAGAAATATTCACTGCGTTGGACGTTGGATCCAACGCAACATTTTAGGGCTAGACCACACCTCCACATTTAACAGACCTGTGTTGCAAATTATACATGATTTAATGACTCGTCAACACACAGTTTGTTTGAATAAGGTCATCTTCCACGCACTCATAGCCAATTCCTCACGCACTAGGGGTGCCAAATACTCCCATCCTATCTTGATTACACGTCTATGTAGGACTTTCCTACCAGACGATGTCTTTGATTCATTCGACCGAGTGTTTGTTGCACCTGAGAGACCTACCAGTTCGTATAATAGTTGTTTGCACGCGGTTTGGACTCCTACTGTCCAGCCCGAGGATGTACTGGTAGAGTCCTCCTCTGAGGAGAGTCTTGAGGAAGAAGATGAACCTGAGTTTTGGAGGCATGATCCCCAAGCAGAGTCACGAGCTTTCATGTCTTCCATCTGGAAGGGCATGAAGAAAATCTTTAGGGGGCAAGTGAGGCTGAGGAAGAAGGTAGAGGAGCAATCCTTTCGGTTAGATAGTATGGAGGCAGCGTTGAGGAGATCACAGTCGGCTGGACCTAGCACCACTGCGGGTCCAAAGCGACGGAGGGAGTAGTGTTGTACCTTTTACCTATTTCATGCATCTTTTTATCTTGCATACATTGGGGACAATGCATGAGATAGGTACGGGGGGTAGCTTCTAACATAGGATTTTTCATTTTCTTTTTAGGCTTTTTATTTTTAGGATTTTCATTTTCTTTTTAGGTCTTTTATTTTCTTTTAGATTTTACGTTTCTTATAGATTTTCTACTTTCTTTTAGATTTTACTTTTTTTTAGAAAAAAAAAGGAAATTCTTTATCCATGTTTAAAGAATCAAACTTGAAATTTAGGGATTAAGGAAGCTCTTAACTAAGATTTCTAATTATAAGTTGAAAAGAGGAGTTTAGTTGGATTTTTAGATTAAGTAATAAAGGTTAAGAAAAATTACTAGATTTTAATTCTTTCTTTAGGATATATACATTAAACATATTGAAGGATTAATCAAAGACTTTGTGACTTTATTTACATATATATATAATAAAAAATATATATATATATAGAAAAAAATTGTATATAAATAAATAATAAATACTTAGCCACTGATTAAGCTGGTTAGTCGTACCTCAAGAAGCATTGCCGATCACGCCTAAAGGTGGTTAAGTCCTTAAATTCCTTCGTGGCCTAGTTTACTTGAGTCATCGAACCCGAGTGATGTTTTCTCATCTGGTGCCCTAAGGCCGTCTGGTTTGGGAGTCATCGGTAAGAGACTCGTTACAAGGGTAAACTAGAAAGTCTAAGTATGCTAAGGAATGTAAATAAATAAACATTGTATATATAAATAAAAAAAAGAAAAAAAAATATATTATATATAAGTAAATAAATGAACTTAGTCTAAGAAAGATCCTTCATATTTATAGATGTATATATCCTAGGATTGATGCAAAATCCGGTTTTTGATCTTTTCCCTAAAATCTTAACCTAAGTTGAAAACAAAACTCCAAATAGACGCTTATAAGAGGAATGACAAGTTCAGGGTAACCTGAAACCTAAAGCTCAAGTTAGAATTTTTAAAACATGGATCAAAATTTTCACTAACCCTTTTTATTTTTCTTTTAAAATATGGATCAAAATTTTCACTAACCCTTTTTATTTTTCTTTTAAAACATGGATCAAAATTTTCACTAACCCTTTTTATTTTTCTTTATGGATTTTGTGGGTGTAATCCGCTGAAAACCCTCAGGAGACAACACTCCTCCTCTAGGGTAACCTAGAGGTTTAACGGCTTGTTGCACGTGCTCAGTGCAATCGTGTCACCTACGAAAGTGGTGTAATAAACTAGTTAGGATTTTCTTTTTCTTTCTTTTTCTTTCTTTTTTGCTCGAGGACGAGCAAAAGCTAGGTATGGGGGTGTGATTGTTATACATATTTGCATATTTTACCGCTTCCATACCATGCATATTATCAATAAAAATATGATTTTTGATCATCTTCTCTCTATTTTTGCAGGTCCACATCTGAAATGAGAAAAAGCCCAAAATCTCTTTAATTAGCAATAATTAAAAGAGATTAATTCAAAAGCCCAAAAGAGAGCCCAAATTTGAGCCCAGGATCTGGAGAATTCTACGCGCTAACTCAAGATTCCAGAAGATCCACGTGGCTAATAAACTTGTAACAACTTCACAACAGAAAGCTGTTGGCTAACGGACTTGAAACGGCAGCAAGCTGCCGCGCCTCAGCGGCAGATCTGGGGCCGTTGAGCCCCAGATTCTGCCAGCTGTCTCATCTTCTGGAGCCTTCTCTCTGAGGCTATAAATACTGCACCAGGGCCTACGCAAAAAGGGTGGAAGGAAAGAGGAGAGATTAGAGGATAAAGCTTTGTAATTTTGTATTTTTTCTCTAGGATTTTAGTAGTGCTCTAGATCTTCTTCCTCCCTAGAAATTCTACAAAAGAGAGTTGTAAGAGAGAGAAAGCTTGTGTAGACCAAGGTGTGACAACTTGTGAAGCAAGGATTCATCCATTCTCTTCTCTCTACTTGAGCATTTTCTAGTTTACTTGCTTTCTTTAATTCTAGCTTTACTTTACTTGCACTTTAATTCATGGTTTGCTTTTCTTTTATTGTAATGGCTAGTAGCTAATTTTTCTCATGTCTAGCTAAACCACTAACCTTGCTAACTACTAACTCATGGGTGATTGCTATCTTTAATCTTGCAAGTTGTATGGTCTTCTCTTCTCCGATGGGTTTCTTTCATGCTTGGCTATATCTTGTTGTAATTCTCCATATGATTCATGTGTGCCTCATTTAGAGCCTTGTCTTTAGAACAAGTGCCGTGATGGAACATGGAGATGGATCACCAATATGCTATTTGTTGTACAACTTCTTTACTTCCATTAATGAATGTTGTATCTTCTTCCTTAGCATCCCTTGAGTGTAGCTCTTTTGATTCCATTATTGAAAGTCTAATTGTAGGCCAATGACATCTATGAGGCTACAAGACAAGTCCAAGAATGATCACCCGTCATTCAAGTGGGAAAGTAATTAGACCAACACGCAAGACAAATCTTTGCCGATGAATCAACATGAGGCATGCATTCACGATCACGGAGTTTAGTAAGTTTTAGCAAGGTAGTAAGGTTAGCTAGTCATGATCTTCTCATTCTAAGAGTCTTTTCAAAGTTTTCTTTCTTTTAGTGTTAATCCAAAAGCCAATCTTGTTTTGATTTTTTTCATTTTCCATCATGAATATATCCACCAATTCTTTCATTTCTTTTTCCAATTCATTTTTATTCTTTTAAGACAAAGAAGAATCTTCGTTTTCTTTCTTCACTACGAACCGTAACGCTTCCATCGCAAGCTCTCCCTGAGAATTGACTCGGTATAGCCCATGCTATAACGGAGATAGGAAAGGGTACATTAATCATTTGGAATACATTTGTGGAGTGATCAAAGCACTTGAGGTTGAATCTAAACCTTATCTCTTTTTATTGAATATATTTTGTGTGCAAATTATACTCCACAATACAACACCTTTCCCGTCTAAACAATTTCTAGGCACGTGTCTTTTCAATTCTTTTACTTTACTGTTGAAGAGTGCTGGATGCAAGGTACGTGCGCATTGCATATTGAATAGGACTCACTCCTTGTTTGATTTTAATTGCTTTGAGTGAACCTTGTCTGCTTATAACTGTACACTTGCACCAAACTGATTTTAAGGGCATCACCCATAAATAAGATAAGGTGGGGGATTTCATCACCCTTTCCTTGGCCCAAAAATCATTTCCAAGCACTCACAATCCCAAGCTTGTAATAAAATTTGATAGACGTTGGCCCTAGGGACATCCGGACTCACTTAGGAGATTATCCTAAGGGGGAAAAGTGTTAGAAATTGACTTTTGTAAAATCAGTGTCTAGGAAAGGGATTGAGGGCCGAAAGCCCGAAGGTTGCTGGTTACTTAATTAAGGAACGTCTCTGACGGAAAACCTCCCACCAACTTTGCCCTTTCCTGGCTGATTCACTTATAGTCAAAGTCTACACTAAACCTCCTGTGAACAATCTAAACAGTTAGGAGTCGTCCAGGTCCAGGGAACCTAGATAGCTTGGATTGATTTTTTTTTTCTTGTTTGTTATTTTTCACTTTCTTTCGCTTGAGTGATCAGTGCACGTTGATTGTGTATGCAACTGTGGTTTCGGGATCCAGATTCTGCTAGGCTTGTAAGAATTTCTACACTAGCACATACACCACTTGACACAATCCCAGTCATGACCAACAACGTTTCGTTGCAAGACAAGTTCTACCCGATTCGCACCTCACTTCCCTCACGCATTCTTCTCCCAAACACCAATGGAAATAACTTTGAGTTAAAGTCGCAGTTCATAAACACTCTTCCCCGATTCCATGGCCTAGAATCTGAGGATGCGTACTTCTTCATTCGAGAGTTTGAAGAAGTATGCTTGATGATGCGAATTTCCCAGTTGACCGAGGACGCTGTGAGACTTAGGTTTATACCTTTCGCACTTAAGGATATCGCTAAGAAGTGGCTTTATAATCTTCCCGTAAGTTCAATTTCTTCATGGGATGATTTCGTTAAAGTCTTTCTTAAAAAGTTTTATCCTATCCATAAGACAGCCCTCATGAGGAAAAATATAATGCAATTCAAGCAAGAAGCCAATGAACCATTCTGGAAGTACTTTGAGCGCTTCAAAGACCTAATAGCCCTGTGTCCCCATCACGGTATAGAAAAATGGCGTCAGTGCCAGATTATCTATGATGGACTCGATTATCAGACTAAGACACTCCTTGAAACCATGTGCCAAGGAGAATTTTTAAAGAAAGATGAAGATCAGGGTTGGGATCTTTTTGAAGCGTTAGCTGAAAAAACTATCCAGTGGGAGTCATATTCTGAGAAACCCACACCCACAACTTCCAGAACCGGTTTACACTCCATAGAATCCTCGATAGCTGTAGAAGCTAAAATAACACAACTGATGAAGAGGATAGAATTGCTTGAGTCTAGGGAGAATTCTGCTGTTAATCAGGTCAACCCATCCCCTGTGGCCAGTCCATCACCAGTGGTCAACCCGGGTTGTACCTATTGCCATGATCTGAATCATGTGTTCGAAGAGTGTCCAGTATACCATTCTCAGACTTTTAAGGAGCACTCGAATGCTGCATATACCAGACCCAACTACAACCCGTACTCCAAAACTTACAATCCGGGATGGCGAAACCATCCAAATTTTTCTTGGAGTCAGTCTGGTCCTGAGCAGTCTAGGTCGTCATTTCCACATCATCCTCCTGCTCAGACACATCAACCCAATTTTCACACATACCAGAATCCACAACAATTCCAGCCCCAGTATCAGTATCATCCACCACAATACCAGTCAAACTTCCAGCCCCAGTATCAGCAGCATCCACCACAAAATCCTTCAGACAAGAGAATTTCTGATTTGGAGAAAATGATAGAGACCTTAACCAAGAATCAAGCTTCAATGATGAACAATCAACAGCAGGACATGAACAAATTGCAAATCCAAATAGGGCAATTGGTTAACTCTCTTAATGAACGACAAAAAGGAATGTTACCTAGCCAACCAGTGCCCAATCCAAAAACTCATTTCCCCCTGCACGAAGTTGAAGACTTAGGCCCCAGCCAATGCCAAGCTATTCAAGTCCTTAGATCTGGGAAACATGTAGACAACAAGGTTTCAAATCCACCTACCAAATCTGTGTTAAAGCCAACATCCTCTGTTCCAGTCCAACCCATTCAAGATACTCCTTCTTCAAGTACACAACCATCCACTTCCCAGTCCAAAGGAAAAGAAAAGGTTGATGAGCAAACATACAAGCCTGTTGCTCCCTTTCCAAATAGGCTAGCAAGTCAAAAGATGAATGCTCACATGGAGAAGATAAGAGAAATGTTTAACCAAGTCCAAATCAATATCCCTCTTCTAGATGCCATTCAACAAGTACCATCATACGCCAAATTTCTAAAAGAAATGTGCACAAAGAAGAGAAAAGCAAACGTTCCTAAAAAGGTCTTCCTTGCCTCAAACATTAGTGAGCTGCTCACTGGTCCTATCCCTGTGAAATACAAGGACCCAGGGAGCCCAACCATTTCTTGCATCATAGGACAGACCACCATTAATAGGGCTTTGCTTGACTTGGGCGCTAGCATTAATCTTCTCCCCTTTTCAGTGTATCAGCAATTAGGGTTAGGCGACCTTCGTCCGACCCAAATGACGATACAGTTGACAGATCGCTCTGTAAAGATTCCCAAGTGGGAGATTACAGATGTGTTAATACGGGTCGGGGAATTCATTTACCCCATAGACTTCATTGTTCTTGAGACACAGCCCGTACATAATCATAGAGCACAGACACCTGTCATTCTTGGACGCCCTTTTCTAGCCATTGCCAATGCGATCATAAACTGTAGGAATGGCTCGATGCGTCTGACCTTTGGAGATATGACAAAAGAGGTGAATATTTTCCACCTGGGAAAACAATCTCGGGATTTGGATAGTGATTCTTTTGAAATCAACTTGATAGAAGGTGTAACTAGTGAGCACGATGAGGAAGTTGAGTATGAATCCGAAGAGGAATTTGAGTTGGAGTCTGATGATTTCAACCTTGATCAGATTGTTGAGTCGGCCGTGGAATGGGCCACCAATAGCACCCCTATTCTTCCCTTACACCAAGAACAGCCAGTGATAGATCTGATCCCTTCTTCTGAGCTTAAGGTTCTTCCTGATCATCTCAAGTACAAGTACTTGGATGAGAAAGAAACCTTTCCTGTAATCATTGCATCTCATCTAACTGAACAACAAGAAGAGGATCTTCTTACTATGTTAAGGGAAAATAGAGAAGCCATTGGTTGGACCATGGCTAACATCAAGGGGATTAGTCCTTCCATAGTTCAACACCAGATTCATTTGACGGAAGATGCCAAGCCAAAACGAGACCCACAGCGTAGACTTAACCCAATCATGCAGGAAGCCGTTAGATCCGAGATCTTGAAACTATTAGATAACGGAATTATCTATCCCATATCCGATAGTCAGTGGGTAAGTCCAGTTCACGCTGTGCCCAAGAAAGCAGGGTTTACTATGGTAGAAAATGAGAAGAAAGAGTTGATACAAACACGTCTTCCAACAAAGATTCGAGTTTGTATTGATTACCGAAAGTTGAACACTGCCACACGTAAAGACCACTTTCCTCTTCCGTTCATTGACCAAATGCTCGAGAGATTAGCGGGACATGAGTACTACTGTTTCCTGGATGGATATTCAGGATATAATCAAATCCCGATCGCTCCCGAGGATCAAGATAAAACCACCTTCACCTGTCCTTTTGGAACGTTTGCATATCGAAGGATGCCCTTCGGTCTTTGCAATGCTCCTGCAACGTTTCAACGTTGCATATTGAGCCTTTTTTCGGACATGGTGGAGAAATTTCTGGAGATTTTTATGGATGATTTTTCCATTTATGGTGATTCCTTTGAACAATGCTTGTACCATTTGAAACTGGTTTTACAACGCTGTATGGAGAAAAACTTGACACTTAACTGGGAAAAGTGTCATTTTATGGTCAAGCAAGGAATCGTCCTAGGGCACGAAGTTTCACACAAGGGAATTGAGGTTGACAAGTCAAAAGTGGAAGTCATAACTAAGCTCCCTGAGCCAACATGCTTAAAAGACATTAGATCATTTTTAGGGCACGCCGGCTTCTATAGACGATTTATTCAAGGGTTTAGCAATATTGCAAGACCTTTGACAAATCTCTTAGGAAAGGATGTACCCTTTATATTTGATGAAGAATGTCAAAAATCTTGGAGAGAGCTTAAGTGTAGACTTGTCTCAGCACCGATCATTTCTGCACCAGATTGGACCAAACCTTTTGAGATTATGTGTGATGCCTCAGACTTTGCAATTGGCGCTGTTTTAGGACAGCGTATTGATACTAGGCAACACGTAATCTATTATGCTAGCAGAACGCTGAATGAAGCCCAACTCAATTATACAACTACTGAAAAGGAATTTTTAGCGGTTGTCTTTACGTTGGAGAAATTTCGCCAATATCTGCTGGGGTCCAGGACGATTATTTTCACTGATCACTCCGCCCTAAAGTTTTTAATGCAAAAGAAGGATGCTAAGGCAAGACTTATACGATGGATACTTCTTTTGCAAGAGTTTGATTTGGAGATAAAGGATAAAAAGGGCGTTGAGAATGTGGTAGCTGATCACTTGTCTAGAATCCCAAATGCACCAACAGAGAGAATACCAATTAATGATAATTTTCCTGACGAACATATCCACACAATGCATGGAGAGCCCTGGTATGCTGACATAGCAAATTACCTTGCTACCGGGCAAATACCTTCTAATTGGTCAGGTCAGGTCAAACACCGTTTTATGAGTCAAATGCGGTTCTTCTTTTGGGATGAACCGTATTTATTCAAATATTGTCCTGACCAGATCATACGAAGGTGTATTCCTGAGGAGGAACATCAGAGTGTTTTGACATTTTGTCACAAATTAGCTTATGGTGGACATTTTGGTCCACGAAAAACTGCTGAGAAAGTACTTCAGAGTGGATTTTACTGGCCCACTCTCTTTAAGGATGCATATCTCTTTTGCAAGCTATGTGATAGGTGTCAAATGACGGGTCGAATCACACAGAAAGACATGATGCCCCTTACACCCATCTTGGAAGTTGAAATTTTTGACTTGTGGGGCATCGACTTTATGGGACCCTTTCCTCTGTCCTATGGTAACCAATACATTTTGGTAGCCGTAGATTATGTTTCCAAATGGGCTGAAGCAATTCCAACAAGGACAAATGACAACCAAGTTGTCATCAAGTTTTTACGAGACTACATCATTTCTCGCTTCGGAGCCCCCCCGTGCGATAATAAGTGACAATGGGAGTCATTTTTGCAATAGGGCTTTTGAAGCCCTGATGCGTAAATACTCTATTTCTCACAAATTATCCACGGCTTATCATCCTCAGACGAACGGGCAAGTAGAAGTTACGAATAGACAAATAAAACTCATTTTGGAGAAAACCGTTGGACAGAACCGTAAGGATTGGTCCATCAGACTCACTGATGCCTTATGGGCATACAGGACTGCTTACAAAACTGTCCTCAGTATGTCTCTATATCGAGTTGTATTTGGAAAACCTTGTCACTTGCCTGTGGAGTTAGAACACCGAGCTATGTGGGCTTTAAATCAGCTAAATTTGGATTTGGATAAAGCCGGTGCTTTGAGGAAGTTGCAGATATCCGAGCTAGAGGAACTAAGAAATGAAGCATATGACAATGCTCGGATAACAAAACACAGAACCAAGCTCTTTCATGATAATTCCATTCACCGGAAAATTTTTGTCCCAGGACAAAAGGTTCTGTTTGTACAACTCCAGACTCCATCTCTTTCCTGGTAAATTGAGAACCAGGTGGTCAGGACCATTCATAGTGCATCAAGTCTTTTCCCACGGTGCTATAGAGATTCTTGATCCTAATAATGGCAACACATTTACTGTAAACGGTCAACGTTTAAAGCCATTCTTTACCACCGATGTCGTGTCACAAGAAGTTCATGAATTGGGTCTTTTTGACCCAGTTTATCTGTGACCATTTCATTTGTACAGTTTCCCGAGAATTTCCCTGCATATCATTTTGGGACCACTTTTGTAAATAAAAATTTTTGTACATAAAAATAAATAATCATAAAAAAAACGAAAAAGAAAAAAAATGAGGGATTTTTATGCTTAACAGTTTCAAATTCCTAGGATTCTACCTTCCCTAGGATCCCATTCATTTTCAAACTCCTTTTCCTAGGGTTGTAAATACACTTTTGACCTAGGGTTAATTTTGGAAATCTCATTTTCTCTCCCTCCTATAAATACTCTCTTCACCTACCTTCCTCCCTCAAATGCACAAATCCTCTCAGATCTGAAATCCTTCTTCCCGAGCCGACCTCTGTAAACTTTCCCTTCTCCAGAGCTATCTGCACTGCCGCATTTTCCCATAACCAGCCGCAGATCCGCCGCCCTCCGGCCATATCTGGAGCTCTGAAAACTTCTGCCTGGCTGATTTCTATCTTTGGTGACAGATCCAGACCCAATCTTCAAGATTCTGTCCCGGGTGCCTTCTGCACACGTGCTTTTGGATTTCCCCCCCACGATCTCCGGGGGTGGTTTGATCTTTCCTCTCTAAAATCCTTTGCTTTAATTCCATTATTATACATGGCCCCGAATTTGTTTGTGGAAAGGGATTTTTCCAAAATTTTGAATGATAATGGGGGGTATGGGCTTATCTTTGTTGATAGATTTACGTGCATGGAATTGGTATTCTTTGGTCTATGATAACAATGAGAACGATGCATATTACTGTTCTGAACTAGTTAATACATTTTATAATGCAATCGATCATGCATCTGTGAATTATGACACGCACCAATTTGTAGTTCATATGCCGTTAGGTGACATCTTTGTCACAATTCCACTCATTGCTGAAATCACTGATGTCCCAATTCACCCCCACCATAGCGACCCCTTGCCATTGATAGATTACATGACCATCATGGGGGTCCGCTGTACAGCACAGGACCGTGGTCTCAAAGCCAACACGGCCTTTAGAAATGTGCATTGCATTGGACGCTGGGTCCAACGCAACATTTTTGGGCTTGATCATGCCACGTCCTTTAACAGACCCGTGTTACAAATAATCCATGATTTAATGACTCGAAACCACACGGTCTGTTTGAATAGGGCCATCTTCCATGCTATTCTTGACAACTCCTCCCGCACTCGGGGTGCCAAGCATTCCCATCCCATCTTAATCACACGTCTGTGTAAGAATTTCATATCAGACGCTGTTTTTAATACATTCGACCGAGTGCTTGTTACAGTAGAGAGACCCACCAGCTCATATAATGGTTGCTTGCATGCACTCTGGACACCCAGTGCCCAGCCTGAGGATATACCTGTGGAGTCCTCGTCGGAAGAAAGCTTAGAGGAAATAGATGAGCCACAATTTTGGAGGTAGGACCCCCAACGGAATCAAGAGCCTTCATGTTCACCATCTGGAAGGGCATGAAGAAGATCTTTAGGGGGCAAGTTCGTCTTAGGAAGAAGGTAGAGGAGCAATCCTCTCGGTTGGATAGTATGGAAGCAGCGTTAAGACGTTCGTAGTCGGCGGGACCTAGCACCACCGCTGGTCCAAAGCGACAAAGGGGATGATCTTTATCCTTTACCTATTTCATGCATCATTTCATCTTGCATACATTGGGGACAATGCATGAGATAGGTATGGGGGGGTAGATTCTAACCTAGGATTTTTCATCTTCTTTTTAGGCTTTTTATTTTTATTTTTAGGATTTTCATTTTCTTTTTAGATTTTATCTTTCTTAGTAGATTTTCTATTTTCTTTTAGATTTTACTTTTTCTTTTAGAGAAATATAAAAAAAAATAAATTAAAAAAAAAGGGAACTTTTGATCCATGTTTAAAGAATCAAACTTAACTTTAGGGATTAAGGAAACTCTAAAAACTAAGATTTCTAATTATAAGTCGAAAAGAGGAGTTTTGTTAGATTTTTAGGTTAAGTAATAAAGGATTAGAAAAATTACTAGATTTTAATTCTTTTTTTAGGATATATACATTAAACATATTGAAGGATTAATCAAAGACTTTGTGACTTTATTTACATATATATATAATAAAAAAAATTAGAAAGAAAAAAATGTGTAAATAAATAATAAATAATAAATACTTAGCCACTAATTAAGCTGGTTAGCTGTGCCTCAAGAAGCATGGCCAATCACGCCTAAAGGTGGTTAAGTCCTTAAATTTCTTCGTGGCCTTTTTTACTCGAGTCATCGAACCCTAGGGATGTTTTCTCATCTGGTGCCCTAAGACCGTCTGGTTTGGGAGTCATCGGTAAGAGACTCGCTACAAGGGTAAACTAGAAAGCCTAAGGATGCTAAGGAAATGTAAATAAATAAATATTATAAAAAAAGAGAAAAAAAAGTTATATATATTAGTAAATAAATGAACTTTGTCTAAGAAAGATCATTCATATTTATAGATGTATATATCCTAGGATTGATGCAAAATCCGATTTTTGATCTTTTCCCTAAAAACTTAACCTAAATTGAAAACAAAACTCTAAATAGACACTTATAAGAGGAATGACAAGTTTAGGGTAACCTGAAACCTATAACTTAAGTGAGAATCTTTAAAACATGGATCAAAATTTTCACTAACCCTTTTATTTTTCTTTATGGATTTTGTGGGTGCAATACGCTGAAAACCCTCAGGAGATAACACTCCTCCTCTAGGGTAACCTAGAGGTTTAACGGCTTGTTGCACGTGCTCAGTGCAATCGTGTCACCTACGAAAGTGGTGTAATAAACTAGTTAGGATTTTCTTTCTTTTTCTTTCTTTTTTGCTCAGGACGAGCAAAAGCTAGGTATGGGGGTGTGATTGTTATACATATTTGCATGTTTTACCACTTCCATACCATGCATATTGTAAATAAAAATGTGATTTTTAATCCTTTTCTCTTTATTTTTTGCAGGTCCACATTTGAAATGAGAAAAGGCCCAAAATTTCTTTAATTAGCAATAATTAAAAGAGATTAATTCAAAGCCCAAGGTTGAGCCCAGGATCTAGAGAATTCTACGCGCCAGCTCACGCTTCCAGAACATCCACGTGGCTAACAACCTGTAACAAATCTATAACAGAAAGATCCACTTGAACGGCCCTGATTTTGCCGTGCATTCCAGACTTGTGCCGCGTGTCCACGGCGGTTACAAGGCCGTTGGGGCCGAGATTTTCTCCAACAAACGGGATTCTGGAGCCTTCTCTCTGAGCCCTATAAATACAGTACCAAGGCCTGCACGAGTGAGACAGAGAGAGAGATTAGGGTAAAAGCTTGTATTTTGTGAGAGAGTGTTGGTATTCTCTTAGGTTTTTAGCTCTCCCTCTTCTTCCTCCAAGAGATTTTGTTAAAGAGAGAAAAGAGAGTGTTTTTGAGAGCTTGTAAGCAAGGAGGTGACATCACTTGTAAGCAAGGATTAATCAAGGCTTCATTCTTCTCTTTACAACCTCTAGTAATTTGCTTTACTTTCTTGCATTACTTTTCTTGCTTTCATCATGAATTGTTGTTTAGTTTCTTTTATAATGGATAGCTAAATTTCTTTTACATGGCTAGCTAACAACTCTCATTGCTAACTTCTAACTCTTTGGGTGATGGCTAAATTCAATACTTGCTTTGTTAAGTCTCTTTTGCTTCCCAATGAAGTAGAGTTGCTTTCACTTGGGAAATACTTGTTCATACTCCATATGATTCATGTGTGCCTCATTTAGAGCCTTGTCTAGAACAAGTGCCTTGATTGAACATGGAGATGGATCACCAAACATATGCTATTTGTAGAACAACTTCTTTACTTGAAGCTAATTTGTTGTTATGCTTTGAATGACTAATGAATGTTGTATCTTCTTCCTTAGCATCCCTTGAGTGACACTCCTTGAAGTCCACCATAGAAAATCTATCTTGAGAGCCAATGAATCAATATGAGGCTACAAGCTAAGATCAAGAAGAACACTCATCTTCCAAGCGGGAAAATACTTGACCAAACAAGCAAGTCATCTCTATTGCCAATGAATCAACATGAGGCAATCATGCATCACCCTTGAGTTTAGTAAGTTAGCAAAGTAGTAAAGTTAGCTAGCCATGGCCTTTCTCATCTAAAGTTTCCTAAACATTTTCTTTACTAGCTTTCTTTCTTAGCAATATAAATCTCCAAAGTTCTTTTGACTTTCTTTCCATCATGCACAAATTCACATATATTTTCATTTTCTTTTCCATGCTTTTTACATTTGTTTAAGAACAAAGAAGAATCTTCGTTTTCTTTTCTTCACTACGAACCGTAAAGCTTCCATCGTGAGCTCTCCTCGATCGACTCGGTATAGCCCATGCTATAACGGAGATTGGAAAGGATACATTAATCATATAAATACATTGTGGAGTGATCAAAGCACTTGAGGTTGATTCTAAACCTTCTCTCTTTCATTTAATATCTGTGCAAATACTTCACACAAAATCACACTATCTTTTCCCCAATCAGTGTCCGTGAGCAGCATGTGTATGCCGTGATGGGTGTGCATGAAAAGATGGAACTTGCTTCTTTTGAAACAAGGATTCCAACCGTGTATGGCTCTTGGCACAATGGCTCAAGGTGGAGCCCAAACAATCTACTCTCTTCTTTAACAAACCAATATCATCATTAATCTTGGAAGAAGAGGTACATGCAATAGGTAGACTAGATGAAGAAGCTACACTAGCATGGCAAACATGAAATTCAATTTTATGTTGCAAAACATTATTTTTCTCTAAACAAACATTTAAATCATTTGAAATAGAAATAATTTTGTTTTTTAAAGCAACATTTTCTTTTAAAACAAAATCAACTTTCGAAGACAAATTTTCATTTTTCTTCAAAAGAGTTTCACAATCATTTTTAGATTTTAAAAACTCATTTTCTTCAAGTGCAAGATCAAGTTGAGATCTCAATGAATCCCTTTCATTATAAACCTTAACCTTCTCTTGCAAAACACAATCAAGTCTAGAATTCAAACTTTTATTTTCTTTTTCAATTTCTAGATTTTTCTTTTTCAAAATCTTATATTTTTCTATTAACTTTTCACAAACAATTGATAGTTCTTCATTTAAAGCATGAGCATCAAAATTATCAGAAGAAGAACTAGCACAATCATTATCACTATTTAGTTGAGATTCTGATTGTACCTCAAGGGAGTCATTCCCTTGGACCATCAAGCATTGTGAGTCGGATTCTCCACTAGACTCCTCCGGTTGGATTGGCAATTGTGAAAATCACCTAGAGGGGGGGTGAATAGGTGATAATGCTAATCAATGCACAATTAAAAATTATGAAGTAACAATCTCACAAAGCAAGTGAATATAGACAATCAAGAGTAAGTAGTAATAGCAATAAAAGTAGAGCAAGAACAAGGAAAAGTAAACCAAACGCAAACACCAAGATTTGTTATCGAGGTTCGAGCACCCAGCTCTACTTCCCCGCCTTCCCCAGAAGGATTCCAACCACTTCCACTATCACAAAGATGTCACAAATACACCGGAGTACCCAACTCCACAATCTCAAGTACAAGCAATCTCTGAGTAGTCAAAAGACCACAAACTCTCTCTTGCAAAATTCTCTTCCCTTACAAAGGTCCTTAGAGAAATAATGAGTAGGAATGAAGCTCTTGTGTTTAAGGAGAAAAGAAAATGAAATCAGAGAATTCTTGAAAACACTTCAGAAATTGAGAGAGAATTTCAGCACAAAAACTAAGAAACCAAGTCTTTTGAAAGCCTTAAACTTTTGGAAATTTTTGAGAATTTTTCTTGTAATAATTAGTAATCCAATCTCTCCCCAAACACCCCTATTTAGAGGAGAGGGATAGGGTTAGAAGATAAAACATTTTTAAGGCTAATCAGAAAGTATTAAAACCAAAACATGTCACTTAAACACACTTAAGTGAGAAAAGAACAAAAATAAATCTGCTCAGAAAACTAGCCGTTACTGTTCAAACGGCTAGTCCGGTCGACCGGCCGGGTCGACCGCTAGTATAAAGAAAATGACCGTTGCAGGCCACGGTCGACCGGCCCGGTCGACCGAAACAAACAGAGAGCTCTGCTCTCAGACCGGTCGACCGGGACGGTCGACCGTCCAAAGACTTCCAAACGTGCACAGATTTGTGCACGTCGGTCGACCGAACCGGTCGACCGACTTCTAGCCAAGTCGACTAGTCAGAAGACTTAGTCGACTGGATGAAGTCTGGAAAGGACAGAAAAACAGTTTTAAAAATATTATGAAAAATCTTTTAACACTCATAAAAATCACCAAAAATAGTTTTATCATTTTGCATTGATATATAAACATGTGGTAAAAAGTTTAGCTCAAATATAAATCAATATGAACTATTTTTGTCTCTTATCATTTTTACCAAAAACCAAAAACTGTATTTTCTAAAACTTGGATTTTGAAAGAAAAATACGTTTTGTCAAAAACTCTTACAAACACAAAAACATGATATTTAACCATTTTGAAGCATAATCCTATATTCATGAAACATATGTACATCAAAGTTTTTGTCATAAATTCCAATGCCAAAATAAGTTTTGATAAAACACAAAACTTAAACACATGAGTATGTATATCAAACTATTTATGTTAGGAAACAAGATGTGTGCAAAAACGTGTGTGATAGAGCTTCAAACCTATTCACTATTCTTTAACAAAATTCTAAATTAAAACAAATCTAATAGATTATCTTGAGCAATCTTGAAGTCTTGAGCCATGTGATGCCTTGCTAGGGCCTTCTCTTCTATGTTCCTTCCTTGATGTGCAAAAAGCCTTCTTTTCGTCATGAACCTAGAAATTCTTGCAATAGCTAAGCAATGGCCTCCAAATATGGTACAAACCTGAAACTTATCTTAACAAACTAATTAGTACCATATAGCGCTTATTTGTTTTGTTATCATCAAAACTCCAAACAAATGGAGAGTGTAACCTTTTGGGCTAACAATCTCCCCCTTTTTGATGATGACAAAACAAATAGGCTATAAATAAAAGTATAGGGGAGGAGAAAGCTCCCCCTCAAATTATGCTATATTAAACAAAGAAAAACCATGTAATTTGTAATTTGCAAGTAAACCTCATGAAACCAAAAACCAAAAACACTTGCAAAACACTTAAACTCAAATTACAAGAATTCATGAAACACATCAAAATATCAAAACATATATAAACTCATTCTCCCCCTTTTTGTCATACATCAAAAAGGGTTAAGAAAACATTTTATTCAATAATACAAACATTAAGTTCACCACAAATGAATGAAAATCTAGCAAAATCAAGTGGTTTAGTGAAAATATCGGCAAGTTGCAAATCCGTAGAAACATAATCAATATCTATATCTCCTTTCTCAAAATGATCTCTAAGAAAGTGATATCTAATCTCAATGTGCTTGATCTTACTATGTTGATTTGCATTCTTTGTCATATGTATAGTACTAGTATTATCACAAAATATTTTTATATGGTTATAATGCAAATCATAATCAAGGAGAGTATGTTTCATCCAAAGGACTTGTGCACAACAAGCCCCCGCGACAACATACTCCGCCTCGGCGGTTGAGAGAGCTACGGAATTTTGTTTCCTAGAGGACCATGAAACAAGACAATTACCAAGAAATTGACATGTCCCACTAGTACTCTTTCTATCTACTCTATAACCCGCATAGTCGGCATCCGAATAACTCGTCATTGAGAAATCTCCGGTTTTCGGATACCATAGACCCATTCCAATCGTTCCCTTAATATAACGAATAATGCGTTTTACCGCAATAAGGTGGGACTCTTTGGGACACGATTGAAATCTAGCACAAAGACACACACTAAACATGATGTCCGGCCTACTTGCCGTCAAATACAAAAGACTACCTATCATGCTTCTATATAATTTAATATCAACATTTTTACCTTGGTCATCCTTATCAAGCTTGGTGGTAGTTGCAATGGGAGTGTTGCAAACCTTTGAGTCTTCAAGTCCAAACTTCTTTACGAGTTCCTTTGCGTATTTGGCTTGACATATGAAGTTCCCATCTTGCAATTGCTTGATTTGGAGTCCAAGAAAGAAATTAAGCTCACCCATTGAAGACATTTCAAATTCACATTGCATAACCTTTTCAAATTCCTTGCATAAAAACTCATTAGTAGAACCAAAAATTATATCATCAACATAAATTTGCACAATTAAGATATCATTATCAACATGCTTAGTGAATAGTGTTGTATCTACTTTGCCTTTAATAAAATCATTTGAAATGAGAAAACTAGAAAGCCTTTCATACCAAGCTCTTGGAGCTTGTTTCAATCCATACAAAGCTTTATCAAGTTTAAAAACAAAATCGGGATGGACATGATCAACAAAACCGGGAGGTTGAGCAACATAAACTTCTTCATTTATAAAATCATTCAAAAATGCACTTTTCACATCCATTTGAAAATGTTTAAAATTTTTGAAAGATGCAAAAGTTAGTGTCATCTGTATGGCTTCAAGCCGTGCTACGGGTGCAAAGGTCTCCTCAAAGTCAATTCCCTCAACTTGAGTGTAACCTTGGGCCACTATCCTAGCCTTATTCCTAATCACATTTCCGGACTCATCCATCTTGTTTCTAAAGATCCACTTAGTACCAATTATTGGTCTATCGTGGGGCCTAGGAACAAGGTGCCAAACTTGGTTGCGCTCAAATTGATTGAGTTCCTCTTGCATGGCTAGCAACCAATATGAGTCCGCCTCGGCTTTGAGGATGCTTTTGGGTTCAACATGAGAAATGAAAGCAAATTACCACATAGGTCATGGAGTTTGGAGCGAGTTGTTACCCCTTTAGATGCATCACCTAAGATGAGCTCCTTGGGATGATTTGTGGCATATCTCCAAGCTTTAGGAAGCGGTTGAGAGCTTTCCTCTTTATCCTCTTGAACGTCACCAATTGGTTCTTTCCTATCATCTTGAGTGGGTGAGTCCTTCAAGGATAGTCTCTCCATGTCTTCACCTAATGGTTCAATCTCTACAACATTCTCAACAAACACATTAGATTTTTCAAACTTAACAAGCATGGATTCTTCGATGGTAAGTGAAGATCTATTGAATACTCTATAAGCTTTACTAGTTGTAGAATATCCAACAAAGATTGCTTCATAAGCCTTAGCATCAAATTTACCCAAGTTATCTTTAGTGTTCAAAACAAAACACTTGCATCCAAAAACTTTGAAATATGAAACATTAGGTTTTCTACAATGATACATTTCAAAAGATGTTTTGGAAGAATTTTTACATAAATAAATACGATTTGATATATAGCATGCGGTATTTACGGCCTCGGCCCATAGATAATGAGGGAGGTCATACTCACTTATCATTGTCCTAGCCATCTCTTGAAGTGTTCTATTTTTCCTTTCTACAACTCCATTTTGTTGTGGAGTTCTAGGACAAGACATTTCATGCTTAATTCCCTTTTCATCACAATAAGTCATGAAGAGTTGGTTAACAAACTCACCACCTCTATCACTCCTTATTTTCAAAATCGGAAAACCTTTTCTTTTTCAACCCTTTTTCGAAAAATTTTGAAATGAGTGAAAGTTTGATCTTTGTGTTCCAAGAAGAAAACCCAAGTGAAACGGGAAAAATCATCAACTAAAACAAATGCAAATCTACTACCATTTAAGCTCTTAGTTTTAGTAGGTCCAAAAAGATCAATATGAATTAATTCTAAAGGTCTAATTGACATGATATCCTTGATTGGTTTGAAGGAAGACTTGGTTTGTTTCCCAAGTTGGCACGCACCACAAATGCGGTCTTTCTCAAACTTCAAGCAAGGTATACCCTTCACTAAATCTTTAGAATTAATCCTAGAAAGATGGTCAAAAGATGCATGCCCTAATCTTCTATGCCAAAGCCAAGAAGTTTCATCAAAAGCATTTAAGCATTTAGTAGAACATTCCACATTAAGCATGTCAATAATATAAACATTATCATCATGAAAACCGGTAAGAATACAATCATTGGATTTAATATCAAAAATCTTGCAAGAAGTATCATCAAAAACAACTTTAAGACCACGGTCACAAAATTGACTAATGCTAAGCAAATTATGTATCAAACCATCAACAAGTACAACATTTTCTATAGTAGGAGATGAACCAATTTGAATGTTACCTATACCGATGATTTTGCCTTTGGAGTCATCCCCGAAGGTGAAGGAGCCACCTTCCTCGTACCTTGATAGGGCTGTAAAGTTATTGATGTCCCACGTCATGTGTCTTGAACAACCACTATCAAGGTACCACGCTCCCTACGTCTTGGAGCCTTGGTGTGTACCTACAACAAATAATTTAGGACTTGATTTTTGTACCCACATTTTCTTGGGTCCTAAAGAGTTAGTCTCATTAACCCAAACAAGATTATTTGACCTATTTACTTGGTCATAACAAAATTTAGCCAAATGTCCATTTTTACCACAATATGTGCATCTATATACTCTACCATATTTAAAAGCATAGTGAGTGTGTGATTTGTGAGCATGAGAGTTGTGAGCAAGAAAAGATTTAGCATGAGAAGTGTTATGTGTAGTGTGAGCATGGAAGACTTAACATGTGAATCTTTAGTGTGCTTTTTAGAAAATTTTTCCTCAAGTTTCTTAGTGTTAAAGGCACAATCTTTCAAAACTTTTTCAAAATCAACCATTTTAGTTTTTAAAGAAGAAATTTCTTTTTCATCAACAATAGGAGATTTTCCTTTACATGAAACCTTGTAAGCATTAAACTCATTTTGAATAGAAATAGGTTAGAAGAAATATCATCCTTTTCTTTAGAAACCATAGCAAGTTGATTTTTGAGAAATGCAACTTCTTTTTGCAATTTATAACATTCAATCTTCTTATTATCATAAGTTTCGGAAAGTTCAACAAAGGCATGAGCTAAAACTTCCTTACTTAATTCATCATCTTCATCATCAAGAGGTTGAGGGTTACCTTTGGAGTGTTTGCCATGAAACACATATTCGCCACATCCGCCTCTTCCTCGGACTCGCTTTCCGAATCCCAAGTTGCCTTGTACGCTTTCTTTTCTTCTGATTTCTTTGGCTTGAAGGAGGAGGACATCTTCTTCTTGAACTCAGGGCAATCCGCCATGATGTGTCCGGGCTTTCGGCAATTGTAGCATATGATTTTCCTCTCCTCTTTGCCTTCAAATTTCCTTCAGAAGTTGAGCTTGTTCCTCCGGTATAATCTCTTCACATTGCGAACAAGTAGTGATAGCTCCTCATCTTCTTCTTCATCTTCTTCATCGTCTTCAAGAGTGGATGAAGACTTGAAGGCCAAGGATTTCTTCTTTAGTGGAGCGGCCTCTTCTCTTGCTTTCTTTTCCATCTCATGGGTTTTTAGGTTCCCAATGAGACTAATGAGGTCCATCTCATCCTTGTCGTTCAATTCTTTTAGGGTGGTGGCCTTGATCTCCCATGATGTAGGAAGAGCCCGAATCACTTTCCGCACCTTTTGATCATTGAAAATCTCATCACCTAAAGAAGAAAGACCATTGGTGATTTTAGTAAATCGATTAATCATACAATCTATAGATTCATCATCAATCATTTTAAATGACTCATATTGGGACCTCAAGAGATCTATCTTAGCTCTCTGACTTGTGAAGTCCCTTCGTGCGTGACCAATAAGTGTTGCCAAATCTCATAGGCGGATTGGTAATGAATTACCCGTGTAAGGTCATCCTCATTCAAGGCAGTTAAGAGGGAATTTTGGGCCTTGGAGTTAGCCTCATATTCTCTAAAGTTGAAGTCGGTCCATGTGCTCTCATCACTATCGGGTGCAACATAGGGTTTGGTCAAAGATTTAGCCACTAAGCTACTAAGGATTGCAAAAATAGTCATCCTAACCTTCCAAATAGGGAAGTTGAGTCCATCAAATTTAGGAGGGGTTTTGATATTATCGGCCATGTTTACTAGTGATGACAAATGGAATGCAAATGTTGATTAGCAAATTTTAAGGATCTCTCTATGGATGTTAAGCCAAAACCTAGAGTCCAAGCTCTGATACCAATTGAAAATCACCTAGAGGGGGTGAATAGGTGATAATGCTAATCAATGCACAATTAAAAATTATGAAGCAACAATCTCACAAAGCAAGTGAATATAGCAATGACAATCAAGAGCAAGTAGTAATAGCAATGAAAGTAGAGTAAGAATAAGGAAAAGTAAACCAAACGCAAACACCAAGATTTGTTATCGAGATTCGAGCACCCAGCTCTACTTCCCCGCCTTCCCCAGAAGGATTCCAACCACTTCCACTATCACAAAGATGTCACAAATACACCGGAGTACCCAACTCGACAATCTCAAGTACAAGCAATCTCTGAGTAGTCAAAAGACCATAAACTCTCTCTTGCAAAATTCTCTTCCCTTACAAAGGTCCTTAGAGAAATAATGAGTAGGAATGAACCTCTTGTGTGTAAGGAGAAAAGAAAATGAAATCAGAGAATTCTTGAAAACACTTCAGAAATTGAGAGAGAATTTCAGCACAAAAACCAAGAAACCAAGTCTTTTGAAAGCCTTAAACTTTTGGAAATTTTTGAGAATTTTTCTTGTAATAATTAGTAATCCAATCTCTCCCCCAAACACCCCTATTTATAGGAGAGGGCTAGGGTTAGAAGATAAAACATTTTTAAGGCTAATCAGAAAGTATTAAAACCAAAACATGTCACTTAAACACACTTAAGTGAGAAAAGGACAAAAATAAATCTGCTCAGAAAACTAGCCGTTACTGTTCAAACGGCTAGTCCGGTCGACCGCCGGGTCGACCGCTAGTATAAAGAAAATGACCGTTGCAGGCCACGGTCGACAGGCCCGGTCGACCGAAACAAACAGAGAGCTCTGCTCTAAGACCGGTCGACCGGGACGGTCGACCGTCCAAAGACTTCCAAACGTGCACAGATTTGTGCACGTCGGTCGACCGAACCGGTCGACCGACTTCTAGCCAAGTCGACTAGTCAGAAGACTTAGTCGACTGGATGAAGTCTGGAAAGGACAGAAAAACAGTTTTAAAAATATTATGAAAAATCTTTTAACACTCATAAAAATCACCAAAAATAGTTTTATCATTTTGCATTGATATATAAACATGTGGTAAAAAGTTTAGCTCAAATTTCAATCAATATGAACTATTTTTGTCTCTTATCATTTTTACCAAAAACCAAAAACTGTATTTTCTAAAACTTGGATTTTGAAAGAAAAATACGTTTTGTCAAAAACTCTTACAAACACAAAAACATGATATTTAACCATTTTGAAGCATAATCCTATATTCATGAAACATATGTACATCAAAGTTTTTGTCATAATTTCCAATGCCAAAATAAGTTTTGATAAAACACAAAACTTAAAACACATGAGTATGTATATCAAACTATTTATGCTAGGAAACAAGATGTGTGCAAAAACGTGTGTGATAGAGCTTCAAACCTATTCACTATTCTTTAACAAAATTCTAAATTAAAAACAAATCTAATAGATTATCTTGAGCAATCTTGAAGTCTTGAGCCATGTGATGCCTTGCTAGAGCCTTCTCTTCTATGTTCCTTCCTTGATGTGCAAAAAGCCTTCTTTGCTTCATGAACCTAGAAATTCTTGCAATAGCTAAGCAATGGCCTCCAAATATGGTACAAACCTGAAACTTATCTTAACAAACTAATTAGTACCATATAGCACTTATTTGTTTTGTTATCATCAAAACTCTAAACAAATGGAGAGTGTAACCTTTTGGGCCAACAAATTGAAGCTCGGAGGTGGTGGTTGTCAACTTGTTCCACACTGCAAAGGCGAAATCAAGATTAGAAACATGCATAAGATATTCTTTTGAAAGCGTGTTTCTAATGGCCTCAAGGGCTTGTGCATTGGCCCCTATATGCTTGCGGTCACCAAGATAACATCTCTTGGTAGCGGCAAGGAAAACATGCAATCCTAGGGTCTTTAGGTACATGGACATCCTATACTTCCAAACAACAATGTTGGAAGGGTCAAAACTAGGTAGGGTCATGAAGTCCATGGTAAACTATATGAGTGTGCAAACAAGCAAATGCAAACAATAGATTAGCAAACAAATGGATCTCACTCCTAGGATGTTAAGCCTAAAGTATCAGGAGCGTAGGCTCTTATACCAATTGAAAAACACCTAGAGGGGCGGTGAATAAGTGTAAGTGCTAATCTAGTGAACTAAATGCGCTAAATGTGGAAGCTTAAAAAACTATTTGCAACACACTTAGTACAACACACAAGTGTAGCCGAATTCCCCGTGAAGGGCTCTGGACTAACTCCTCTTGATTCCCCTAGATATGGGTTGAGGTGCTATGTGAAGCTCTCGTGGTTAAGTACAAGTGAGTCACACACAAACAACCAAGCATATACAAGATATAGCAATATGAAATATGCAAGGAACAATGCAAGCAATGTATGATATGAATAATGAATGATGCTTTGCACAAATAAACAAGAGAGAGAGTTAGAGAGACAAGTGGATCAAACGCTAACAATAAAATATGTTTCGAGGTTCGAGCCCCTAGCTCTACATCCCCGCCTACACCACCGTGTAGGATTTCCAATCCACTATCTCCCACCGAGGGAACCTTCACCGAGAAGGATTTGTTACAACAATGGAGTACCGAACTCCTCTCTCAAACATCGCCTTACAACCGAGGGGTAGGCCCGTAGCCAAACAACAACCAACACCACTACCGAAGAGGGTTTACAAGCCAAACTCCACCTCTCACTAGAGGGAGCAAACCACAAGCCTCAACCTCTACCAAAGAGGGAGCAAACACCAACCCAATACAACAACCTCAACCTCTACCAAAGAGGGAGCAACTCAAGAAATCAAGGTTTTACAACAAGTGGTATATCTCAACCACAAACCTCTTTCTTTTCTCTTTTTCCAAAAATAAGATCCTAATAGAATAGGATAGGTGATAGCTCAAGTGTGGAAAACAAAGTGTTTTGATCAAAGAAATACTCTTGGGAAAAAACCAAATAGATATAGAAATGAAGAACAATAAACCAATTCCCAAAAACCTAATTTCTTTGAAAATAACAAAACACTTGAAAACAAATAAGATTGATCTTTTGGCACTTAAAACTCTTTTGAAAACTTATTTAAAACACTGAAGAAGTCAGGAAATTTTAGCTCTAAAATCTTGGCCAAAATCCAAAGAAATAGGGTTTATATAGGCCAAACAGAAAACTAGTCGTTAGGCTGATCTGGCAGCCTGGCAGGCTATCGGTCGGTCGGCCCGGCCGACCGCCAACGGTCATATTTCTGACCGTTGGGCAATCCGATCGGCCGCCCGGCCGACCCCCAGATACAGAGAGCAGAGCTCTCTGGTCCGGTCGGCCGCCCGGCCGACCGTCCCTGTGTCTGCCAAACGTGCACAAGTTTGTGCACGTCGGTCGACCTCATGGGTCGACCGGCCTTAGGTACGGTCGACCCGTGCGGTCGGCCGACCTGGCCTGTCAGCCACTGTTCTGGGACAGAAACATATGTAAAATATATTTCTAAAATCTTTTAAGTCTTTGTAAAAATATCCAAAAATAGTTTTATCATTTTGCATTGTTATATAAACATGTGATAAAAAGTTTAGCTCAAATATCAATCAGTATGAACTATTTTTGTGTTTTATCATTTTTACCAAAAACAAAAACATGTATTTTTTATCAAACTTGGATTTTTCAATATATGAATAGGAAAGTCAAATTAAGTTTGTTTAAAAGTTAAGCATGCATGTATAGAATGAAACAACTATACATATATCAATTAAACTTGTTTTGATCAACTATTCATGAAAACCAAAAACCAAACATAAAACGTGTGTGTTTGTGCACTTGAGCATATCAACTATACTAAGCTTTACACATGGATCTAAACACACTATCTAAACTATGGATACTTAAGTCTTCTTGACGATCTCCATCTTCAAGTAGACCCGATCCAAAACTCCATCCATGGGCTAGACAATGTGTGATCTTGAAGCTTGAGCCCTGAAATCACTTGTGAAGCTTCCAAACACCTCTTGTTGAAGCTATCACCAAACTAACATCTTGTTATAAGATCTGAGACTAAAAACACAAGAATATTAGTAAACATAACTACATGAGTTAATCATCATCAAAACTAGGGTGGAAGGCCTTTGGGCCAACACATAGGACTCAAGAAAATATGAGTACTAAAATTAACAACTTTATTATTTGATGTAGATACACACCAAGGCTTCAAGACGTAGGGAGCAGTGATCTCTTAATAGCGGTTGCTCAAAGCACATGACTTAGGATTCAAAATTTTGCAGCCCTATCAAGGTATCATGAAGGTGACATCGTCACCTTCGAAGGTCAATCAAAAGATAACATTATCTGTATAGGTAACATTAAAATTGGCTCATCTCCATTGATTGAAAATACTATTTTAGTTGATGGTCTCAAGCATAACCTTTTGAGTGTTAGTCAACTTTGTGATAGAGGTTTTAAAGTTATTTTTGATAATTTGTCTTGCAATGTTTTAGATAGAAAAACCAATGATTGCATTCTTTTCGGACTTTGTGAAAATAATGTATATATTATTGATATATTAATTTAAATTGCAATGCTACATGTTTAAATGCTTTCAATGAGGATTCTTGGTTATGACATAGAAGATTTGGCCATGTATCTTTTGATCATCTATCTTGAATTAACTCTAAGGAATCGTTAAAGGGTTTTCCTTACTTGAAGTTTGAAAAGGACTGTATTTGTGATGTATGCCAACTTGGAAAACAAACTAAGTCCTTTTCAAACCAATCAAGGATAACATGACATTAAGACCATTTGAGTTGATCCACATGAATTTGTTTAGTCCAACTTAAATCAAGAGTTTAAATGGAAACTGTTTTGTTTTTGTTTTGGTTGATGATTTTTCCATTTTACATGGGTTTTCTTTTGAAACACAGTGATGAAACTTTTTCATATTTATGTATTTATAGAAAAAGAGTTTAAAAAGGAAAAAAAATTTTAATTTGCGCATAAAAGTGTTAGAGGAGTTGAATTCATTAAATATTTTTTTATCACTTATTGTGAAAAAATAGAATTAAATATGAACTATCTTATCCTAAAACTCCACAGCAAAATGGATCCGTTGAAAGGAAGAATCGTACTCTTCAAGAAATGGCTAAGAAAATAATTAGTGAATACAGACTCCCTCAATATTTATGGTCCGAGGCCGCAAAAACTTCATGTTACATATCAAATAGAATTTATTTTTGTAAAATTACTTTCAAAATTTCTTTTGAAATTTACTATTTGAGAAAGCCTAATGTTTCTTACTTTAGAGTTTTTGGATGTAAATATTTTGTTTTATACACCAAAGATAACTTAGAAAAATTTATGCCAAAGCTTTTGAAGCTATTTTTGTTGGTTATTTTAAGACTAGTAAAGTTTATAAAATCTTCAATAAATCTATTTTGACTATTGAAGAATCTATGCATGCTAAGTTTGAAGAATCTAATGCTTTTGTTAAGAATGCTGCAGAGATTGATTCTTTAGGTGAAGGCATGGAGAAAGTAACCTTGAAGGACTCACCTATCCAAGAAGAAAAGCCAAAACTTGATAAATAAGGTGAAGTTCAAGAATTAGAAGTGGCACCATCTTAACCATTTCAAAGGATTGGAGATATGCTACAAGTCATCCCAAGGAACTCATCATAGGTGATGTATCAAAGGGATAACTACTTGCTCCAAACTCTATGATTTTTGTGGCCATTTTGCTTTTATTTCTCATATAGAACCAAAGAACATTCTCGAAGCTGAGGGCAACTCATATTGGTTGCTTGCAATGTAAAAAGAGCTCAATCAATTTGAGTGCAACCAACTTGACACCTTGTCCCTAAACCTCATGATAGACCAACTATTGGTACCAAATAGATTTTTAAGAACAAGTTAGATGAGTCAGGTAATCTTGTTAGGAATAAAGCTAGGTTAGTGGCCCAAGTTACATCTAAATCGAAGGTATCAATTTTAAGGAAACTTTTACACCCGTAGCACGGCGTGAAGCCATACGAATTACACTTACTTTTGCTTCTTTTAAAGATTTCAAACTTTTTCAAATGGATATCAAAAGCGCATTTTTAAATAATTTTATTGAAGAGAAATTGTATGTTGAACAACCCCCGGGTTTATTGATCCTACACATTTGGATTTTATTTTCTAATTAGACAAAGCTTTATATAGTTTAAAATAAGCTCAAGAGCTTGGTATGAAAGGCTTTCAATTTTTCTTATTTCAAATGATTTTGTAAAAGAAAAAGTAGATACCACTTTGTTTATAAAGCATGTAGATAATGATATCCTTATTGTTGAAATTATGTTGATGATATTATATTTGGATCTACTAATAAAAAGCTTTGTAAAGATTTTGAATTATGCATGAAGAATGTGTTTAAGATGTCTATGATGGGCGAGCTAAACTATTTTCTTAGACTCCAAATCAAGAAAATGAAAAACACCTAGAGGGGGGGGTGAATAGGTGTAATTGCTAATCTAACAATCTTTTTAAAACTAAGATGGATGAATGATGCAACGATCTCTCAAAAAACAAGACTAAGAGCCGAATACCCCGTGAGAGGTTCTGAACTCCTTCCTCCCAATTCCCCTTGAATGGGTTAGAGGTGCGCAATGCAACCTTGTTGTATGAGAATTGATCGAACAAAGGATGAATAATATGCAATGATTAAATGCACACAAGATATCACAAGTATTACAAACTTGAAGTAATAGCACAAAGAAAGAAACAAGATCACAAGCAAGTAATTAAAAGCAATAGAGTGCAAGAGAAATTAAAAGTAAGAATTGACACAAGGCAATCGCAAACACAAGATATTTGTTCGAGGTTCGAGCTACCGCTCTACTCCCCGCCTTCACCTCCGTGAAGGGTTTCCACTATCCACCGAGGATGATTACAACGGTCTACCGAAGACCCGAGCACCGAGCTCCACCAAGTACAATAACCTCTACCGAAGAAGTATCTCCACAAGAACAAGAAGAAGAACAAGTAACCAAAGTGATCACAATAAGATCACTAAACTCTTTACAATGTCTCACTCCTTTACAACTTCCTTATAGAATGAGTAAGGGATTTTGGCTCTATGAAGTGTAGTGAGAAAAACTCAGTTGTAGAGATGATTTTTGCTAGGGAACACAACTGAAAACTAGCTCAAGAAAGAGTTGGAAATGGAGAGCTTAAACACTTTTCTTTCTCTTTGAAAACTTTTGAAAACTTGAGGATTTTTCTTTTTTTTGTAAAAGAGTCTTCTCCTCTATTTATAGGGAAAGAAAATAGGTTTAAAACAATTTATTTAGACCTTATTTGCTCTGAAAAAGATCTGGAAAACCCTGAAAAAGTCTGCCAAAAAACAGTCTGGAAAACAGATTTCAGAATTGCACAAAAGAGGAAAGAGCCGTTGGGCTGTTGCAGGCTTGGCGGTCGACCGGTCGGTCGACCGCCAGCTCAGCTGGCAAAGAGCCGTTGGCTCGGGTCGACCGGTCCGTCGACCGTCCTCTAAGAGAAACACAGTTTTCTTCGGGCGGTCGACCGGGGCGGTCGACCTAGAAAATCCGAGAGCAACTGCTTACAGTCGGCCGACCCGGGCGGTCGGCCGACAGACGTGCACAAACGTGCACGTCCTGGCACTGGCGCCGGTCGGTCGGTTAGCCTGAAACAGGAAAATCAGCAGGATTTTGAACTTGGAAAATTTTGTAAAAAATGTTTTGAAGTAGGGAAGGTAAGTAATAATCTGGAAAGAGTATGTATACATGATCTAAACAAGATATATGTCTTTGTAAAACTTGAGTCATGTATATTTGTCAAGTCATGAGAAAAATTTCAAAAACAAAAACTCTAACTATAAAAACTTGTGTACAAAAACATGTGTGTGTATCCTAGAGCCAATTTTCAAAACTCAAACTTTAACAATTATTTCTTACATTGGTTCTAAGTACTACAAGTGCTTCAAGAGGGCTTTTCACCATATGATCTTCAAAACTTGATTCTTGAGCCCAATTTGATTTGACTTGAGTCCAAAATACTTTCCTTTGGGGAAGAACCTTTCTAGTTGAGTTAGAACACTGAAACATACTTTAAACAATAAATATTATTAGTACAAATAACTAATATGTTTTGTAATCATCAAAACACACTAAACACGGGTGATTGTAACCTTGGGCAACAATCTCACCCTTTTTGATGATGACAAAATATATAAGTTATTTAACAAAAAATGGAAGAAGAGCTTGGAAAGCTCCCCCAAATAATGTTATGTATCAAGAATGACTATGAAAAGCTAAATACATAAGGCATTGAAAACACATAGTTTTGTTAAAAACTCAAAATACCAATAAACAAAACACTTTTTCTTTTTCTCCCCCTTTTTGTCATACATCAAAAAGGGTTAAACAAAGGAAACAAAACATTAAAAAAAATTTATCTTTAAGAATCCATAATGCAAACATTCAACTCACCACAAATAAAAGAGAATCTAGCATAGTCTAAAGGTTTAGTAAAATATCGGCAAGTTGAAAATCGGTAGAAACATAGTCTATATCAATATCACCTTTCTTATAATGATCTCTAAGAAAGTGATACCTAATGTCAATGTGTTTGGTTTTACTATGTTGATTTGCATTCTTTGTCATGTGAATAGTACTAGTATTATCACAAAATTTTTTAACATGATCAAAGTGTAAATCATAGTCAAGGAGAGTATGTTTCATCCAAAGAACTTGTGCACAACAAGCTCCGGCCGCAACATACTCCGCCTCGGCGGTTGAAAGGGCTACCGAATTTTGCTTTTTGGAAGACCAAGATACAAGACAATTACCTAGGAATTGACATGTTCCACTTGTGCTCTTCCTATCTATCCTACAACCCGCATAGTCGCATCTGAAAAACTCGTCATTGAAAATTGGCCGGTTTTCGGATACCACAAACCCATTTCAATAGTGCCCTTAAGGTATCTAATTATGCGTTTAACCGCAATTATATGAGACTCTTTGGACAAGATTGAAACGTGCACAAAGACAAACGAAAACATAATATCCAGCCTACTAGCCGTCAAGTACAATAAACTACCAATCATGCTACGATAAAGTTTAATGTCTACACTTTTACCTTGTTCATCCTTGTCAAGTTTGGTAGTTGTTGCCATGGGAGTTTTGCTCACTTTAGATCCTTCAAGCCCGAGCCTTTTGATTAATTCCTTTGTGTACTTGGCTTGATTGATGAAGATCCCATCCTTCCTTTGCTTGATTTGGAGTCCAAGGAAATAGTTGAGTTCCCCCATCATAGACATTTCAAATTCTTCCTTCATGCATGATTCAAAAGCTTGGCAAGTGATTCATTAGTAGAACCAAAAATATTATCATCTACATAAATTTGCACAATAAGAATATCATTTTCTACATGTTTTGTAAACAATGTGTGTCAATTTTTCCTTTCTTAAAACCATTTGAAATTAAAAATGAAGAAAGTCTTTCATACCAAGCCCTAGGGGCTTGTTTTAAATCATAAAGAGCTTTATCTAATTTAAACACAAAATCCGGATGTGTAGGATCAACAAACCCGGGGGGTTGTTCAACATACACTTCCTCTTCAATAAAACCATTTAGAAAAGCACTTTTAACATCCATTTGAAATAATTTAAAATCTTTATATGAGGCAAATGCTAGTGTCATCCGTATGGCTTCAAGCCGTGCTAACGGGTGCAAAGTTTCTTCAAATCGATTCCTTCGATTTGAGTGTAACCTTGGGCAACTAACCTAGCTTTATCCTAATAACGTTACCTGATTCATCCAACTTGTTCTTAAAGATCCACTTAGTACCAATTATTGGTCTATCGTGGGGCCTAGGAACAAGTGCCAAACTTGGTTGCGCTCAAATTGATTGAGTTCCTCTTGCATGGCTAGCAACCAATATGAATCGGCCTCGGCTTCGAGGACGTTCTTGGGTTCAACATGAGAAATGAATACATAATGACCACAATAATCATGAAGTTTAGAGAGAGTGGTTACCCCTTTAGATACTTCACCTATGACGAGGTTTTTGGGATGATGAGGATTGTATCTCCAACCCATTGGAAGATGTTGAGTAGGCTCCACGTCAATTGATTGAATTTCATGTCCTTGAGCCTCTTCTACTTTAGCTTCACTTCCTTCATCATCCTTTGGCTTGTCTCCCATAGTAGGTGTATCCTCCAAGGTCACTTTCTCCAAGCCTTCATCCAATGCATCTATTTCTACAACATTCTTAACAACAAGTTAGATTCTTCAAACTTAACATGTATAGATTCCTCAATAGTCAAAGATGATCTATTGAAGATTCTATAAGCCTTACTTGTATTAGAATAACCAACATAAATAGCCTCATAAGACCTAGCATCAAATTTTCCTAAATTATCTTTGTATTTAAAACAAAACATTTGCATCCAAAACCTTGAAATATGAAACATTTGGTTTTCTAGAAAAGTACATTTCAAAAGAAGTTTTTGAAGTATTTTTACACAAGAAAACACGATTTGATATATAGCATGATGAGTTAACGGCCTCGGCCCACAAATAATGTGGTAGACCATATTCACTTAGCATTGTCCTAGCCATCTCTTGTAAAGTTCAATTTTTCCGTTCAACTACTCCATTTTGTTGTGGAGTTCTAGGACAAGAAAGTTCATGCTTTATTCTGTTCTTCACAAAAAGTGGTAAAGGGTAGGTTAATGAATTCACCTCCTCTATCACTTCTTATCCTTAAAATTGAAACATCTTTTTCTTTTTCAACTCTTTTCTTAAAAGATTGGAAATATGAAAATGCTTGATTTTTGTGTTCAAGAAAGAAAACCCAGTAAACCGTGAAAAGTCATCAACCAAAACAAATGCAAATCTATTTCCACTTAGACTTTTGGTTTGTGTAGGGCCAAATAGATCCATATGGATTAACTCCAAAGGACGTGATGTCATGATATCCTTAATTGACTTGAAGGAAGACTTAGTTTGTTTCCAAATTGACATGCGTCACAAACTCGGTCCTTTTCAAAACTCAAACAAGAAATACCTTTCACCATTTCTTTGTGTTTAACCTAGATATATGGTCAAATGAAATATGGCCTAATCTTCTATGCCACAACCAAGAGTCGTCATCGAGGGCTTTTAAACATGTAATATTACAAGACATATTAGACATATCTATCATATAAACATTACTTTCACGAAAACCGGAAAACACACAAGTATTAGAAATTCTATCAATTACTTTACAAACTACATGATCAAAAACACATCAAAACCTTTATCACAAAGTTGACTAACACTCAAGAGATTATGCTTGAGGCCATCAACTAAACTACATTCTCAATTAAAGGGGATGTGTCGAGTTTTACATTACCAATACCGATGATTTTACCCTTGGCATCATCTCCGAAAGTGACGGTGCCACCTTCATGGTATCTTGATAGGGTTGCAAAGTTGTTGATGTCCCAAGTCATGTGCCTTGAGCAACCACTATCAAGATACCACAATCCTCTACGTCGTTGGGCTTTGGAAGGTACCTATATCATTTAACAAAATTGTTGACTTTGGTACCCAACTTTCTTGGGTCCTGAAAGTTAGTGTTTCGAACTCAACATTATGATAAGATGCACTTAGTCTATCATAGCAAAAATTGGCTAAGTGTCCTTTCCGCGCACATTGTGAACATGAGAACACTCTTCCATACATGAATGCATGATGTGTGTGTGAAGTGTGAGCATGCTTTGGGGGTTTGCCACGATATAAAGGTTGTGTGGTATGAACATGAGCATGAGCATGGTGAACATTTTCTTAGGGGCTTGTTTCTTGGGAAACATGGCTCTATCTTCTTCTTATCAAACTCACAATTTTTTAAAACAATTCCTAATGAGTCTATTCTTTCTTTAAGCAAAGTAATCTCATTAGAATCAATTTGTGGGGACTTGCCTTTACAAGAAATCTTATACTTGTCAAAATCTTTTTGAGTGAAAACAAGAGTGGAAAGTAATTCATCTTTTTCTTCAGAAATAGTAAAGACTTGAAGATTAAGAGATTCATTTTCCTTTTTCATTTTTAAATACTTTTTCTTTAGGAAATCATAATTATGTGATAATTATACAAAAGCTTCTCCTAATTCATCCATGGAAAGTGAAAATCACCTAGGGGGGGAATAGGTGATAATGCTAATCAATGGACAAATTAAAATTAAGATGTAACAATCACCCAACAAGATTCACAGATGAATGAAAGCAAGTAAATATAGCAATGATGATGATAAGTAAGTAATAAGTGCAAGTAAAGTAAAGTAAGGAGTGCAAGAATGTAAACCAAACGCAAACACAAGGATATGTTATCGAGGTTCGAGCACCCAGCTCTACTCCCCGCCTTCCCCAGAAGGATTCTAGCTACTTCCACTATCACAAAGAAACCACAATTACACCGAGTACCCAACCCCACAATCTCAATTACAAGCAATTTCTGAGTAGTCAAAAGACCACAAACTCTCTCTTTCAAAAGTCTCTTCCCTTACAAAAAGGTCCTTAGAGAACAATGAGTAGGAATGAAGCTCTGTTTGTAAGTGAAGAAAAAAAATTAAATCAGAGAGAATTTAAAAAACAATTCAGAAAATGAGAGAGAATTTCAGCACAAAAACCAGAAACAAAGCTCTTTGAATGCCTTAAACTTTTGAATTTTTCTTGTAATAATTGTTGTAAACAATCTATCCCCAAACACCCTATTTATAGGAGAGGGCTAGGGTTAAGGGATAAAACATAATTAGGATTAATCAGAGAGTATTAGGTTTGAAATATATCCCTTAAACCAATTTTAAACACAAAAAGACAAAATATAAAACAGCCCAGAAAATAGCCGTTTTACTGTTCAACGGCTAGTCCGGTCGACCGGTCCGGTCGACCGCCTATACAAAAATAGAGCCGTTGCAGGCATACGGTCGACCGCCCGGTCGACCCAACAAACCCGAGAGCAAAGCCACAACAGTCAGGTCGACCGCCCGGTCGACCGGCAAACATGCACACTGATACGTGCATCTGCCAGAACCTCGGTCGACTTGTCCGTCGACCGGACAAGACTGACACAGGCACGGTCGACTGGTGCGGTCGACCGGCTCAGGCCAAAAATCATTTTTCAGACAAAATTTTGAGGAGATAAAAATTTTATCAGAAGATGTTTTAAATAGTAATTAGTTTAAAACATAAGTATGGATATATGGCAGAGGATTTGTATCAAACAATTTTTTGTATAATTTATATGAAATAAACTTAGAAATAGGATGTGCGCAAAAACGTGTGTGTTAGAGCTTCAAACCTATTCATCATTCTTTAACAAAACTCTAAACCTATAAAACTAAAAACAAATCTTGTTGAGCAATCTTCAAGTCTTGAGCCATGCTATGCCTTGCTAGAGCCCCTTCTTCTATGTTCCTTCCTTGATATGTAATATGCCTTCTTTGCTTCATGAAACCTAGAAGTTGTTGCAATAGCTAAGCAATGGCCTCCAAATATAGTACTAACCTGAAACTTATCTTAAACAAACTCATTAGTACCAAATAGCACTAATTTGGTTTGTCATCATCAAAACTCAATAAATGGAGAGTGTAACCTTTTGGGCCAACAATCTCCCCCTTTTTGATGATGACAAAACAAATAGGCTACAAGATAAAATATAGGGGAGGAGAAAACTCCCCCTCAAATTATGCTATATAAAGAAAACATTTAAACTCAAAAACACAAGAACTCATTGAAAAATATAAAAACATATATGCTCTTGATACCAATTTAAACCAATTGAAACAATAATGAAAATCACATGTTATTTTCTTGATACTAACAAAACACATGAATTCTCAAAACGCATGAAAACAAACAAGACAACAAAAACATATATAAACTCATATGGAACCAAGACCATATAAATTTATTTTTATCATGCACTAACTTATTCTCCCCCTTTTTGTCATACATCAAAAAGGTTAGGAATCACATGTTTAATCAATAATACAAACATTAAGTTCTCCACAAATAAACGAAAATCTAGCAAAATCAAGAGGTTTAGTGAAAATATCGGCTAGTTGCAAATCCGTAGAAACATAATCAATATCTATATCTCCTTTCTCAAAATGATCTCTAAGAAAGTGATATCTAATCTCAATGTGCTTGGTCTTACTATGTTGATTTGCATTCTTAGTCATGTGTATAGTACTAGTATTATCACAAAATATTTTATATGATCAAAATGCAAATCAAAATCAAGGAGAGTATGTTTCATCCAAAGGACTTATGCACAACAAGCCCCCGCGGCAACATACTCCGCCTCGGCGGTTGAGAGTGCTACGGAATTTTCTTTCCTAGAGGACCATGAAACAAGACAATTACCAAGAAATTGACATGCCCCACTAGTACTCTTTCTATCTACTCTACAACCCGCATAGTCGGCATCCGAATAACTCGTCATTGAGAAATCTCCGGTTTTCGGATACCATAGACCCATCCCAATAGTGCCCTAATATAACGAATAATGCGTTTTACCGCAATAAGATGGGACTCTTTAGGACACGATTGAAATCTAGCACAAAGACACACACTAAACATGATATCCGGCCTACTTGCCGTTAAATATAAAAGACTTCCTATCATGCTTCTATATAATTTAATATCAACTTTTTACCTTGGTCATCTTTATCAAGCTTGGTTGTAGTTGCCATGGGAGTGTTGCAAGTCTTTGAGCCTTCAAGTCCAAACTTCTTTACGAGTTCCTTTACGTACTTGGCTTGACTTATGAACGTCCCGTTTTGCAATTGCTTGATTTGGAGTCCAAGGAAGAAATTGAGCTCACCCATTGAAGACATTTCAATTCAAGTTGCATGACATTTTCAAAATCCTTGCATAAAAGCTCATTAGTAGAACCAAAAATTATATCATCTACATAAATTTGCACAATTAATATATCATTATCAACATGCTTAGTAAATAGAGTTGTGTCTACTTTGCCTTTAACAAAATCATTTGAAATTAGAAAACTAGAAAGCCTTTCGTACCAAGCTCTAGGAGCTTGTTTTAATCCATATAAAGCTTTATCAAGTTTGAAAATAAAATTGGGAATGAACATGATCAACAAAACCGGGAGGTTGAGAAACATAAACTTCTTTATTAATAAAACTATTCAAAAATGCACTTTTCACATCCATTTGAAAAAGTTTAAAATTTTTGAAAGATGCAAAAGCTAGTGTCATCCGTATGGCTTCAAGCCGTGCTACGGGTGCAAAGGTCTCCTCAAAGTCAATTCCTTCAACTTGAGTGTAACCTTGGGCCACTAACCTAGCTTTATTCCTAATGACATTTTCGGACTCATCCATCTTGTTTCTAAAGATCCACTTAGTACCAATTATTGGTCTATCGTGGGGCCTAGGAACAAGGTGCCAAACTTGGTTGCGCTCAAATTGATTGAGTTCCTCTTGCATGGCAAGCAACCAATATGGGTCCGTCTAGGCTTCGAGAATGCCTTTGGGTTCAAAATGAGAAATGAAAGCAAAGTTACCACATAGGTCATGGAGTTTGGAGCGCGTTGTGACTCATTTAGATGCATCACCCAAGATGAGCTCCTTAGGATGATTGTAGCGTATCTCCAAGCTTAGGAAGCGGTTGAGAGCTTTCCTCTTTATCCTCTATGAGCATCACCAATTGATTCTTGCTTTTCTTCTTGAGCGGGTGAGTCCTTCAAGGATAGTCTCTCCATGTCTTCACCTAATGGTTCAATCTCTACAACATTCTCAACAACCACATTAGATTCTTCAAACTAACATGCATGGTTTCTTCAATAGTAAGTGAAGATCTATTAAATACTCTATATGCTTTCCTAGTAGAAGAATATCCAACAAAGATAGCTTCATAGCCTTAGCATCAAATTTACCCAAATTCTCCTTAGTATTTAAAACAAACACTTGCATCCAAAAACTTTAAAATATGCAGCAACATTAGGTTTTCTAGAATGATACATTTCAAAAGATGTTTTGGAAGAATTCTTACACACATAAATACGATTTGAAATATAGCATGCGGTGTTTACGGCCTCGGCCCATAAATATTGAGGGAGGTCATATTCACTTATCATTATCCTAGCCATCTCTTGAAGTGTTCTATTTTTCCTTTCTACTACTCTATTTTATTGTGGAGTCCTAGGACAAGACATTTCATGCTTGATTCCCTTTTCATCACAATAAGTCATGAAGAGTTGGTTAACAAACTCACCACCTCTATCACTCCTTATTCTCAAATCGAAAAACCCTTTTCTTTTTCAACCCTTTTTCGAAAAATTTGAAATGAGAAAATGTTTATCTTTACTTTGCAAGAAGAAAACCCAAGTGAAACGGGAAAAATCATCAACTAAACAAATGCAAATCTACTACCATTTAAACTTTTAGTTTGTGTAGGTCCAAAAAGATCCATATGAATTAGTTCTAAGGGCCTAGTAGTCATGTATCCTTAATTGGTTTGAAGGAAGACTTGGTTTGTTTCCCAAGTTGGCACGCACCACAAATGCGGTCTTCTCAAACTTCAAGTAAGGTATACCCTTACTAAATCCTTAGAATTAATTCTAGCAAGATGGTCAAAAGATGCATGTCCTAATCTTCTATGCCAAAGCCAAGAATTTTCATCAAAAGCATTCAAGCATTTAGTAGAACAATCTAAATTAAGCATGTCAATGATATAAACATTATTGTCACGAAAACCGGTAAGAATACAAACATCGGATTTAACATCAAAAATCTTGCAAGAAGAATCATCAAAAACAACTTTACGTCCACGGTCACAAAGTTGACTAATGCTAAGCAATTATGTTTTAAACCATCTACTAAAAAACTTTTCTATAATAGGAGATGCACCAATTTGAATGTTACCTATACCGATGATATTCCTTTGGAGTCATCCCCGAAGGTGACGGAGCCACCTTCCATGTACCTTGATAGGGTTGTGAAGTTGTTGATATCCCACATCATGTGTCTTGAACAACCACTATCAAGGTACCACCGCTCCCTACGTCTTGGGGCCTTGGTGTGTACTACATCAAATAATTTAGGTCTTGATTTTGGTACCCACATTTCTTGGGTCCTAGAGGGTTAGTTTCATTAACCCAAACAAGATTATTTGATCTATTAACTTGGTCATAGCAAATTTAGCTAAATGTCCACTCTTACCACAATATGTGCATCTATATACTCTACCATATTGAAAGCATAATGAGTGTGTGATTTGTGAGCATGAGAGTTGTGAGCATGAAAAGATTTAGCATGTGTAGTGTGAGCATGTGAATTTTTAGCATGAGAGGTGTGCTTTGGAAAACTTTTCTTCAAGTTTCTAGGTTTAAAAGCACAATCTTTCAAAACTTTTTCAAAATCATTTATTTTAGATTTAAAAGAAGAAATTTCATTTTTATCAATCATAGGAGATTTTGCCTTACAAGAATCTTGTAGGCACTAAATTCTTCTTGAATAGAAATGAGATTAGAAGAAAGATCATCTTTTTCTTTAGAAACTATAGCAAGTTGATTTTTAAGAAAAGCAACTTCTTTTTGTAATTTAAAACATTCAATCTTTTTATTGTCATAAGTTTCAGAAAGTTCAACAAAGGCATGTACAAGAACTTCCTTACTTAGTTCATCATCTTCATCATCATGAGATTGAGGGTTACCTTAGGAGTTTGCCATGAAACACATGTTCGCCGTATCCACCTCTTCTTCGACTCGCTTCTGAATCCCACGTTGCCTTGTATGCTTTCTTTCCTCCGGCTTCTTGGCTTGAAGGAGGAAGTCATCTTCTTCTTGAACTCCGGCAATCCGCCATGATATGTCCGGGTTTGCGGCAATTGTAGCAAATGATCCTCTCTCCTCCTTTTGCATTCTAATTTTCTCCGGAAGTTGAGCTTGTTTTTCCGGTACAACCTCTTGACGTTCCGCACAAGTAGAGTTAGCTCCTCATCTTCTTCTTCGTCTTCTCATCGTCATCATTGTGGATGAGTCTTGAAGGCTATGGATTTCTTCTTTGAAGTAGTGGCCTCTTCTCTTGC